>CAMZMU010000063.1:14266667-14503416 GCA_947311845.1 Poa pratensis
CCCCCCCCCCCCCCCCCCCCCCCCCGGTCTCCTCCTTAGCCGCCCCGTTGTTCCTACAAGAGAAAAATGCATCCAAGGTCACTAAACTTGAGACGGTGTCTCACTTTGGACATGGGACTTCACACCAATCTCCCCAACCCATTACTCTGGTGGTTGCACGATCCGCTTCTCTTTTGTACAAGCAAGGGGTTTCAATCTCAAAAAAAAAACACGTAGTTTCAAGATCCAAAAATAAAGCCGCATCGACCCATGGAAGATAGCACGGTACACTGGCGTAGCATTTGCTTCACTCAACGCATGTAAAAGATAGTACCACCTCACCTAGCTTGCCAGGAAACGAGCATTGGCAACGCTATAAATATAGCAGGTCCATCCATGTTATGCAAATATTTGCCTTGGAAAAGAGAATAAGAGCCAATCAACACATCAATGTCTTTCTATCAATAAAACGACAGTATGCCTCCACTTGCAAACACACAACAGGCACGGGCTATCAGGTTCCAGCACGAGCACAACAAATGGGAACAAATACCATTACAAACTGAACAAATATTTTACATTGCCAGTGTAGCCTGCAACACCACTGAACATAATTGACCACAGTTACAAATCTGGACGGCAAGCGGAAAACACCTGTCTCAGACCAAAAGTATCTGCATCCAACATGTAATTTAACATCTGACAAACACGCCATACTTGTTAACCTGCTGCTGTTGTCCTGACAACATAAATCAAGTTAATCCTAAAAAACGTATCCAAAAACCTACTGGTTTCATCTCATCACCCAGTACCAATCAACATAGAAAAGAATAATCTTGGTCAGTGTTAACTGGCTGCTGAACAGTAGTAGCTGATCCAGTCTATTCAACTGCTTTCACTGTCTCCATCCCTACAAATAACATGAATCAGACCTTGTTAGATATTACCACATGCGGCCAATCATCGGATGGAGCATCAGTGCATCACCCCTGCAGTCATCCCAAGTCCCTTCTTTTTTCTTCTACAACCAAAAAGGAATGGTAATTTTCACCATTTTTCGCATAACTAAACTATGCATTTGTAAAGGTAGGAATGTACAAAGAGAATTTACAAAATCTGTACTCTAAACCACAAATCTATATACACAGGTGAGAGGTGTCTTTGTATAGCCCTGGTGGGTGAAATGCACCTATGTCTGCATTGATCCAAGTGACCAGGCCTTCTAGTATGATCCCACACCAAACACTTCCACAATAGCTCAGTCTGTATCACATCCTAACAGCTTGATTTTGACAGTAGAGTTTGTTGCCCGTAGTCCTTGCAACAAAAGGACAGGCCAGCACTCCACGCTGCTTGCACTTTTCAGATGAGAACACTAAGCATGCAAACATTTTGGGGATCTCCATAAAAGACAAATTAACCATCTTGATCTCAACCGTTCCTATCCACCAGGCTCTTGTGGTTCATGGGTTTGCGTATTTCGTTTCCATGGTTTTTCTTTAGAAAGAGAATCACGGGGAACATATACATATCCTTTTGGAAGGCGTTGGTTCTGTGTAGAAGCTTGATCAGATGTCATAACAAGCTCCTTTTGAAAGGTTTCTGTCTGCTGCAAAAACATGTGTTGTGCATTAGCTTGGTGTCACAAATAATTGACTAACTGAAAAGAACAGTACAAACCTTCTTATCTTTTATTTTCTGTTTTCCATCTTCCAATTTCTGTAGGGCACTCACTGATCTTTGCGGAAGTTGCTTGCCAGCAGGTGGTCCCCTCTCACTCAACTTCCGTTTGAAAGATATCAGTGTCCTTGAGCTATCAGCTGTGTTTTTCTCGGCATCTCCGTTATTAAGGGAAAACCTGACGGTATTTTTCCCAGAAATACTGCTATCCACCGTGACATCATCAGATCTTTGCACGGTTCCACTATATGATTTATTATTAACCGAAGTAGTGGCAGATTCTGAACTAGCTCCAGGTGTAAGGTAGGAGAAAACAACAGTATCCTTTGTTTTGGCAAGTATGTCATGGTCACACATAACTGTCTCCCTCTGGCAAAATAAATAACACAGTAAAATTATGGTACGAATAGAAATTATCATGACAATAGCAAAAGATATAAAAATATTTCAGTAAGCTTTATAGTGATGAATGAAAATTATACTAGAAGGGTATTTGCAAGTGCGAACATTTACATGCACAAAACCTAATATGACAATAGGCAGGCAATGAGGCCATGACCGAGGGTGAATGTGACTGGATTTTTCCTTTCCCTGGTAAGTACTGATGTTTTTTTTGGCAGTTACCAGGCTGGCTTACTATGCCAAATATAATCCAATATGATCAACTTAATTTAACAAATCCCACTTCTAACCATTAAAGTTATAGATTTTAGAACAAGTTGAAATGGAGTAAATGACCGCCAAAATATAATCAATTTAATTAAACCAATCCCACAGCTAGCCATTTAATTCGAAATCTCGTAGGGTCGAGCAGCTGAGTACAGGTTTGAAATAAATTAGGAACAGTGTGTATTATAATATTTTTATCTGAAAATTAGAAGAAAAAAGAATCAGTTCGAGATAAAAGATGAGTTAATTGATTTTGCAAAGAGTGAGAGGTAGCGCGAGACGAGAGGGCAGGGAGGAGGTACTCCCTCCGTTCCGAATCAGTTGACGTGCATTTGTCTAAATATGAATGTATCTAGACATATTTAAGTGTGTAGATACATCCGTATTTACACAAATGTACGTCAACTAATTTGGAACGGAGGGAGTAGAAGGCAAAGCCGTGCTGGGAGTGGAAGAGACAAAAGAGACAAGGTTTTGGGTCTGATCAGGGCTTTTGGTTCTTCTCAATTAGCTCCTTTTCGGAAGCGACAAATCACGAAACCGAATCGGAACCTTAACCTTAACAAAGCCTTTTGTCCCAAACAAGTTGGGGTAGGCTAGATATGAAACCCTGTCACGAGGACTTCTCAGGAGGTCACCCATCCTGGTACTACTCTCGCCCAAATGGGTTTCATATCCATGGGACTGGCTAGTTTTTACGTTGGCTCGCCAAGCCTATCACAACCCTTAGATATGAAACCTTTCATGAGGACTTTCCAGGAGGTCACCCACCCTAGTACTACTCTCGTGGGTTTCATATCCATGGGACTGGCTAGTTTTTACGTTGGCTCGCCAAGCCTATCACAACCCTCCTCCTTTATCCGGGCTTGGGACCGGCTATGCCTAGAAGACATAGGCGGAGTTACGAAACCGAATCGGAGGAAGAATATAAACCTATTTTCTCACAAAGTAGATCATCAAGAATTACATATTGTATATGAAGAAAGAGCATACTGTATATGAAGAACTTTGATTTTCGTAAGTGACAAATCGTGAACCACAGATCCAAATCGCGAATTGCAAATAAAGTAACTCTGGTTGGAATGACTAGAGAGATTAGGATCGAGTCCTCGAATCCAGTGTTCCAAATATCGGCCGATATTTCAGTTAACGGGCCGATTAACTGCGAATCGGACCCTGACCGAAACGAAAAGGGCCTATTCGGTGCGTTTACTGGTTTGGCCGATTTATCGGTCTGACAGGCCGATTTATCGGGCATCTTCAGTTAACGGTAGGGTTTTCAGTTAACTGGTCTAGGCTTTCTGGTCTATTTGTGCTTTGTAAACCATATTATCCTGCTATTTGTGGTGTACTGTTGTGACTTGTGAACTTATTCGGTTGTTCCTGTTTGTTGGCTGTACCATTGTGTTGGTTATTCCCTGTCATGTATCATTTTACATTTATTTGTGTTTCTGTGGCTCGCAACATTATTTTCGAACTTGCACACTAATGCATCTGTTCCAATTTTGTAGGTTCAATGCTGGGTTCATCAAGATCAGATTGTCCAGGTAACACTTTTACCTTTCTCCTATACTTTTTATACGCACATACAGAACTATAGTCTTGTTTAATACAACTGCTGGGAGCCTGGGAACATTGGAGATTGGGATAGTACGTAAAAAAAACAAAAAACTAGGTATATTCTTCCGATTAATGGTCGACCGATAAATTCAGTTAATCGCCCGATTAACCGATTAATCGTTTCTCAGTGGCCGTCCGAGCAGTCACCAGTCACCGATATTCTGAACATTGCTCGAATCAGCAAAAGCTCTTTTCCGCAGACATATAGCTCTACTTAGTCTGCTTCTCCTATCGAGGGTGCATGCACTCCATGGAGCAGGCGCCATCATCAACCACGTCGAATGTAGAGCTTGTGGAGACCAGTGGATACCGTGCCTATGTTCTTTCGGGTTGGGAACAGATCTTGCATGGTCATGGATAGGATGCAGGAGGCACATTGCAGGCTCACTTGAAGATGGCTAACAGCAGCCGGCGTACAAGACGCCGATCTGGTAAGGTGCTGCAGCAGGGGCGGCCAACAGGTGTGGCGAGTGATGCAAGATCAAAAGAGTGGGAAAAGACGAGTCCACCAGTGGAGGCATGTTTCTCGGCCATTGTGGCACAAAGAGGAGCAGAGGAAGGTCCCGCGCTGGTGACTTCAGTAGGGACGGAAGTGAACTTGCGATGGATGGAATTGAAAAGTAAAGTGTGGCATATTGTCACCCGTAGCAGTTGGAGATGCAAAACCGTTCATGAGTACTGGCATCTTGCCATCTTGGGGAATAGAGGTGGTTGCGGTGACCGTAGCAGGGGCGGGAACGGATGGAGTCGAAACGCATTTGGTGGAGGCAGCAGAAGTGCAGCGCTTTGTTGCAGAACCGTGAGATTCTTCTTCAGAACAGCGTGGTTTGCTGATCAGACCTTAATCCGATAACATGTCCTAACATGGGTGCTAAGTTGCTAACTTTAAAGAAAGGCTCTGAGACCTAGAGAACTTTTGTTTATTCCATTGCTTGATTCAAAGAGTTGCACGATGGCTCTTCATATATGCAGCTCGACTTTCGCGCAAGACACAAACTCTATTTATCTTCCTCACTAAACTAATCTTGCCTAATACGATAACTCTCTCCGTAACTTATCTCTATCTCCTAACGTTATGTGATTCCTAATTGCTGATAGCCTATTAAGACATATGCGAAACATGGCTGGCTACCTCTTTAGCCCATAACAATAACGTTCCATAAATTCCAACACAACAACACAATCGAAGAAAACACCAGACAGAAAAGGTTGGTAACTTTTAGATAAAAGCACAACAAAAAAAATTCTAAGAAGTACGCATATGATGTCTCATAAACTAGTATTGAGGTATTATTTCCAACTATTCTTGTAAAGAAAAAGGAAAGGATTCATCATCCATACAAAAAAAAAGATCTAGCTTCAAGATGTACTTCATTTTTCAAGGCACCAAACGAGAAGTAGAATTGACGGCCGGACGTACCTTCACCTTCTCTCTCTTAATTACCCTCTCACACAAGAGGCGTAACTTTTCCAACTCAACCTGCAAAGATTTAATAATGCCTCAATCGTCATTTAATCAATGTTCACTGAAAAGGAATGACATTCCCTAGACACCTCTTGTATCATAACATAAATGTCTCACAAGCAAGGCCATCAATTTAGAAGAATCATGTAGAACACAAAACACAAGTGGTTAGCTACGACTACGAGCATAGCATGCAGCACCATAAATTGAGCTTGCATGTGCATCTCACAGCTTAATATGTTTCAGTTATCTTTCAACAGCACCGATAAGGGATAAAAAATTAAAAGGGTGGTTAGGGGGTGCATTCATGCTTTTTACACAAAGCAGCAACCACTACTAGTAGGGTTGGTTATTCAGCTTAGCTGCGATTACTACACAGAAAATAAAGGTAGATCAAAACAATAATATAGTTACTGTATCCAGCTCAATAGTATGTTCCAGTAATAGATCGGCACCCTGATATAATGTTATGAAGTTCTATCAAGCACATACAATCAACACGTAACAAAATCCTTTCCAAAAGAAACTTTTACTTGGTTCCTGGTTACTGATAGTTTTTTGTGTTCATCTAAATGTAGTTGAAAAGTAATAAAGTGTATCAGGTATACTAACCCTCATCCTTTTCAAGCTATTTAGTTCCTCAGGTCCATACTGCCAGGCATCAGTCTGCGTGAATTTCAAAGAGCAAATAAGATACTGAGAAATATCTGTACCAAGCACAGGACTGCTATAGATAATAAATGTCCCTGGAAAATTATCCATAAATGATCAAAGAATATGCCAGCAAGCCTGCAAACTGGATATATAATTATACTAAGGGCATGTTCGGAAGTCCTCCAGCTTCCAGCTTCCTGAAAATCCAAAATCCACGGAGCTGGATCCGAGAAGCTGGACCAATTTGCCATACAAAACCCGGAGCACCTCTTCTGCAAACTCAAAGCCAGCCAAACGTTTTCTGCTCCTCTGGAGAAGCTGGCAATCGTCTGGGAAGCAAAATCTGTGGAGTTTTGGGAAGCTGGAGGACTTCCGAACACGCCCTAATCCTTGCATGTGCACATTGTTTGACCTCGTTATGGTAAAACCCCAACACCATATATAAGCTATCAATTTGCTACACATGTGCTGCAGGGGACCAAGTTCACTTCCTATTTCTTATTTATAGTAACATATCTATTTGCAGGATATAAGGTGAATAGTTATCCTAGTCGTAGGTGCCAAAGAAAGAAATAGATTGCTCCAAAATAGTCTTCATGCTGCACTTACCTCTTTCTGCTCGTGCTGTGTTTGCCACAGTATGCTTTGTGCTCCAACGTAATCCCAAATCCTTTAATGTTCATGTAGAAACCAGCGTCTCTAGCACAAGAAGGATGAAAAGTGGTTTGGCAGTCTCACTATTGCACTGCATAGCAGCAAGAGAAACTTATCAAAACTAAGTATCTGGTCTCTTCATGCTATAACTTACATAAACAGGCACAGATGATACCTTGAGGCACACACCAACTTTGCTGATGCAGACACAACAAGTATCTTTCTCCTTTAGAAGGGTTTCCTGATAGATGCATTAAATAGCCAAATATTAAGATGATGCAGTATAATGTGATATGATAACACTGACGAATAACAGCAGATTATATAGACAAAAGTCAAAGTGGAGGTTCTGTTTATTTCTGAAAATGAAAAACAACAGAGGAAGTTCGATCTACTCTTGAAAATGAAAACTAGAAGGAACTGCAATGCTGGACACAGAAGAGTACCATTCCGTTCACTGGATTATCTTGCCCTCTAATGTACTTGGTCTCCAACAACCACTAAGAAAATATTAGAAAAAATAAAGTTAAAACTCAATCTCATATGAAAATAGAAGGTGAAAATGATTTAAGTACCTCGGCACAGAAGGCATGAATCCACTGCCCATCTATGGTCTTTCTAAAAGCACCAGATGTTCCATGGCACAGAGCACATCGTACCAGGGATACGTCAGTGTCATTGCAGTCAGATTGATCACTAGAGCTAGCAGCTTCTGATGAAATATGTTCGCACAGTTCACATTTCCAGGGCCAGTAGATATCCCTAGATTTCTATAGCAATCTATGTGGACAGCAGCCTGTTGAACAGGTCAAAGTTAATAACACAATGGAGTATACTACCTCAAAAATCAAAACTCAACAGAATCCAAAAGCACCTTGCATCGGGAGCAGACAAATATTCGGTTCAACACAGATTCGCTCCGCAAGCAGACATCACAGTAGAGTGCATTTTCTTTTGAGAAAATTGGCATATGGAAAGTGCCGAAGTTAGTAACTGGTGAAACTTTGCTGTTGGATAGCTTTGATGAATCCTTGGGCCGTGGCAGTGAAGGAGTCCGCTGGGCAACTCTTGAAGATCCAGCGCCAAATTTTGGAAAGCTCTACAAGGTCACAGGAAATAAGATACATATCCTCTGAACAAAAATAATCATTCGTTAATTAACCAACAAAAATACAGCAAGAAACCTCTTGAATAGCAGGCACTACATCATCATTTGCGTCTTTTCTCACAGTACAGTTACGTGAGGAGGCTGCAACAGCAGCTGCAGCTGCAGCTAGTACAGCCTGAGCTTCTTTATGTCTTTTCTCTTTTCTGCCACGTTTCTTAGCTTCTCTAACGTCACGAAGAAAATGATTAACAAGGATGAAGTCCCATTTCCTTTTACTGAAGACATCCAACTCGCGAGAAAGATTCTGAACAACCTTTACTATTAAATCTTCTGCAACAGTCAAATGTATAGTGATTCAGAAAAATGAAGACACAACGGCTTCATCATATAGGGACAATTTCATTGACAGTGTTGACACAAGAAGGCCATTGACATAAAACGAGCAACACAGGAGTCGGCAAGGTTTAATTATTGTGAAAACTCACCAGAAGAAGAGTAAAGGATACAAGGAATACATAAACCGAGGAAAACTTACCATATCTATGCTTTAGAACCATAGCATTGTCAAGCAGCCTAGCTTGTAAGAAGACCATTTCTCCTTCTACTTCATCATCAGGTGAATCATCAAGAATTCCCAAAGATTTTGCCTTAGAAACTTGATCTGCCACATCAATTTCTGTTGTTTCCATAAGTTCTACTGAGGAATCCACAGGCCTTTTCTCATCGGACGAACATAATTGTACTTCTAGGAACATTTTATGCAAGAAAACGGATTCAGTTAAAGCATGACAGGTAAAATTATCATTAAGAACGTTAAAGGTACAAACAACATAGATTAAAACTGGGTAATTATTTGGAGAAAGTATTAACAATTTACCAGAGTGATACGGTGCCTGCTTATTCTGCTTAATATTATGGTCCCAAAGATAAGCAATCTTTTTCTTGATAAATGGATGGATGTAAGAATGAGAATCGTCAAAGCTGCATGAAGCAAAAAGGGGGTCAACAACAACAACAACCCGGGTCAAATAGGAGGACCTTTGTTCATGCAAAAAAAGATGGCTTGAGACTAAATAAAGATGGGTAAAAAACAATAACAGAATAGGCCAATATAAGATTAGCTGGATTATTTACCTGAAAAGGGGTTGTCCACATACGTGATCCATATTACAATCATGATGATTGCATACGCCATTTTCAACTGAATTCGACCCATGCTTAGCATTATCACCCCAAGAAGAGGTTTTATCCAATGAAGATACGCACTCCTCCACCTCCAAGCCAAGTTCAGCCTCTGTCAAGTCGTTATTTTTCCTTCCAAGTGATGTAGCTGTTCATAACATACTGTAAGAACTAGAACTATACCACACAATTACGTGAATAATTCTGCAAATAATTGTCAGCTAAACATATCTACTAAAAGAAAATATTATACTGTATATACGACAATCCTTTCTGTGTATATATGAGTTAACTCTCAACCTATCAATAAAAATAGGCAATATTTTATGAATTTCAAAACAAAATTCCTTTATGCACGAGTCGAGTTCTGTTGATTTGAGAATTTCTATAGCTTCTCGTTGTATGCTTCATTTCAACGTTCTTATTATAAATCATGATATGGAAGAATGGCATCTAACGAAATGGCAACTTTTAGCTGGTATAGCTAATTTTTCTTGAGGCGACAAAATTGCAACAGATTGTAGCACTTGCATGGCAAGTAACAACGCGGAAGAACTGGTCGTGTCCAATAGAAAACAAATAAAGACACCAAACATAGCCTTAACTGAGTAGAACAGCACTGTCATGACTGTTGCAGCATTACAAGGAGTAATAGAACTGACCTTGTAAGTTGTAACCCAGTTAACCACTTTCGAGTAGTAATATCTAATATTGTTCAAAACTATAACAAAAAGAGAATGGAGAAATACATACTTGAAAATTTGCAACCATCAAAACGCCTTTTACACAGAAAATAAGGAAAGGATATCGGGCAAGCTTGCAACTTTCACAAAGTTGGCAGCCACTTCATTACAATACAAGCAGGCAAGCTAGAGCAGAGCATTCAGAGCTGGTGCAGCACTATAGAGAGAATGCTGTGAAGTTCTTTTCAGGTCGCATATCAGACTGGTTCACACCATAAATAAGGATGTCTGACTGGTAGGTTTTGTTTAAATGTTGTGTTGCAATTTTGTCTCATTTGGTTTTGTGAATGAACGATTAACCAAAAGAAAACCGAGCTTTCAGTGGCCAATACAAAAGAGTACAGAAGGATAAGACAGCAAACAATTAAAATGCTCTCTAGAATCTAGAGATCGTGCAAAAGGCAGTGAGAACTCTGGAGTAGTGGTTCAACAAAAGATTTTTACCTTCGAGTTGATTTGGTATCTCCATGGAAGTACCAAATACTTTATTGCCAGAGATGTTGTTCGGTATCTGTCACAAGGATGGGAATCAAAACTGCATCCATAATTAAAGATTATTTCCTTAAGACAATAAGTAATGACAGCACAGCCAAATACTAAACAAAGGTAACCTGGAGCTCACAACCTTAGCAGAACAGGGAGACGCAAACAATGATGTCAGAACTAAATCTAAATGTTATCAGTTAGCTATCATCTCAGTTAAACTCTTTGCAGTAAAAATTAAGAAGACACCTAAAAGCTGATGCAGTAGGGAGAGACAGAGGAAAGCTAAAGACACCATTCACTTGCCAGCGAGTGAAAAAATTGTGGGGAATCTGTACATTTAATGGCCAATCCATTTGTGAACGCTAATAGAATTTCATCTACCATTTTACTGTTCAATTTCAGATAATACACTTGTCATTTAACAAAAACTAGGCCCCAGCAATTCTACACAATAAGTTACAGCAGACAGCATGCAATACATCCTTAGGCCTTAGCCACTTGGCCTTGTGGAGTTTGAAAGAAATCCCATCAGAACTACTAATAAGGATATATCTACCCTCAAAAAACACAGCCAATAAAATTTCCCTTATTCCCATTTACTATACTTTTTCCAACCTAAAGCTAGCAGGAACGTAGAAATTCATGCAGAAACAGTCAATGAAGGTGTTTACTAACTTATGATGCCAGCGGCCAGTTATTCAGGAAAATAAATCAAAGAAAACTATCATCTACACACTGATATTTAAAATGCTTCAAACTAGTTCAGAGGCAAGAAACAAACAAAGCTTGACGGAATACTGAAAAGTATGTTTTTCATACCAATTTTTCATGCACTGCCTTTGAAGTATCTTTGCTTCTAACTGGGGACAGATTTCTACTAGATTCTTTTGCAAAATCATCAGTAGGGAGATGCTCATTATCAGCACTTCCTTTAACCATATTCTTTTTTCCATTTTCCAAAGTAGTTCCAGTTGCACATATTGCCTTCCTTCTTTCAGAATCTTGGCGTTAGATCTGGTGGTAAGGTTTTTGGTACAGTAGAATCCGACATCTCAACTGCTGCTTCTTTGTCCACTGGGACCAATGAACTCTTCACATTGACACTATTTGTACTCTCAGACCCATCTAGTTTGTTCTCTTGTATCACCTCTGAGCTTCCTTTAAGAGAGATTGCTTGAACAGCTGGTATATGCGCAGACTTTTGAAGCCACTTGATGATTTTCAACTTCAAACCATGGGAAAAGGTTGTAGTTTCACCCTGAAAATCAGAGAATTAGCAAACTAGCTCGGAAATAAATTTGCAATGCTAGACATAAGCTATATCCAAAGTACCACGAGAGCAGCTTCCAAGGACGCTGAAGAAATACCCACTTCAGATGCTATATCACTCACACTAACATCCCCTCTGTCAATTAGCTGCAAATACAGTAGGCATTAATGTTTTTCTTGACAAAGATTAAGCAGTAAATGCCTGAGTAACAACTTGATTCTGAATTGGCAGCAGTTACCTTCTTTAGCACCATAGCAATATCACCAGAGTTTCTCATAAGATTACCACCAACTGAGGGGTGATCAGTATCCATTTCCATACTTCGGGTTGCTTGAGTATCTAAACTTCTAACAGTATGGGGCAAAGCACCATGCTCCATCGTCTCCACTTTGATAAGGTTGTCAGGGTTAAAGCTACCGGTTTCATAGTACATGGATCTGTCCTTGTGCTTGCGTGTGAATCTCAGTTTTGCAATCTTTCCAAAGCCGAGATTTGCATCTTTGTCCCTCACTTCTCTAGGACTCTGCTCAGATGCATTATTACTTTTCTCTAGAGAGTTGACATATCCAACTGAAGAATGCTTTGAACAAAATGCTCTCAGCTCGACCTGCAAAACAAACGTGAAAATGAGCAGCAAAATTTACATAAGGCTGTTGCAACAGCTTGAAGATAATGATCTCACATTAGGATGTCCACATTTTCCCCATATCTCCATTTGGTGCTTGGAATCCCGTGCACATATAGGATGAAAGGGTGCCCGGCATGTCCCTGAAAACCACATGGAACTTAGCATTAACAACCTACAAAAGTGGGCAAAACTCCCTCCGTCTCCAAATAGGTGGCTTATAATTTGAGTAAAAAAAGTCAACATTTTTTAAGTTTGTTTGACTTTTTTACTCAAAATATAAGCCACCTATTTGGGGTGGAGGGAGTATTAAGTATGACTAGCACAAAAGTTGAGGGAAAATGAGGACAACTGAACATGTTCTTTTCATTTAATATATCACATATGAAAAGCTTTTCGGACGCATTTTTAGTACTTAATTCAATGCTTAATCTATCTTGAGCAGCCATTTCAAAAATGAAATATACCAAACAGACCCAGGGCATTGCAATATCGAAGAGAGTGTTACTTTCGTGTGGCCATAAGAAAATAACACAGAAAGCATCGTCGGTTACTTGAGCAAGCAAGTAAATTAACACAAGAATAACAAGTATCATAGGGAAATAATGGTCAGTCGCATAGCCAAGGAAATCAATCAACATAAAAACAGGATTCCTTTGTGTGGCCATGAGCAATTAACACAGAAAACATCGTCGGTCACTTAGGCAAGAAAGTCAGTCAACACAAGACAATAACAAAATATCACAGGGCACCACTGATGTCACAGAAAATCTTACTAAAAGGCTGCATCTACTCGAGCATTGTGGGTTACTCAGGCAAGCAAGTCAGTCAACACAGGACAATAACAAAGTATCACAGGGCACCACTGACGTCAAGGAAAATCTTACCAAGGGACTGCATCTACTCAAGAACTACATCCCAAGTGTGGTTAAATATCACCCAATGGAAGTACAAACTCCAATATAAGTGTGGTTAAATATCACCAATGGAAGTACTATATCATAGACATTCTACAACAGAATGTAGAAAATTGAAAATCTTAAGCCAGAAACTTGATTCCACAAACATGGAAGGATATATATGATTTGTAGTGCAACCAAAACCTCAATTTAACTAGTTTAGACCTATTTGTCTTGCATGAAAAAATGCTACTCTATTAAATTCCATATGGTACGTAATAGCAAAATAAATTGTTAACTGAATGCCACCACGTTGTGTGTTCCACAAAATGCACCACGCGTTGCAATGTAAAGCATCAACTTGGTACACCACCCCTTACAATGTGTTTTACTACGTGGAGTAGCTATTGAAGCCCTCCATTGGGAAGAGGTATGCTTCATATGGAAAGTTGCTGCCAGAAAAGAGCTATAGTGCCCACTATTTCAGCAAGCATTATGTGCTCCAGCCTGGTACAGCAGCATGTGTATTTTATTGTGCTTGACTGCAAGCAGCACTCTACACCTAACTTTGAGCAATTGCCTCTTAAGGCACACCTGAATGTATTGCATGCCTTTTTGTTCGATATGAGGATAAAAACTGTCGGGTATCTTCCATTACAGAAGTAAAATTTGAAGTTGAAAAAAACAAAGAAGTACATGCTGATATCAGAAGCAATGATGTGGGTTTGTGTTGTACTGTAAGTTTCGAAAAGGAAAATTAAGTAGGAAGAACTACCTATTTTGATTTATCAATTGTGCATGAAGTTATTATATATATATATATATATGGGACTGCAGTTCTCAAGCAATATTTTCTATGGTCTAGTAACCTTAAGAACTATATTCAGTGAACCAAAGCTTAAATTGTAATAACTGAGGCGAGTAGAAGTACATACCATGGCTGCATCGAATGCATGCACCACGCTTAACCTTGCAAATAGTGCACAGCATTTTCATCTGATTCTCTTGTACACATCCAACATTAGTAACAGGCTCCATTGAGTCCATGTCCTCCACAAGAACCTCTGGTTTCCAAAGACTACAAAACAAGTGCGCAAATTGCAGGTTGCTTCCATCTGCAGTTCGATTAGGCTCCGATTTTACAGGCTTTAGGGCCCCTTTCCCCTTTGAGCATAGCACACAAGGCATTGACAGGGTGCTGCCGGCATCTTTCTTTGATAGCAACCCTGCCGACTCCACATACCTGCACCAAGCACACAACCACTGGCCCTCTGGCAGGACATGCAAACCATAACACTTCTGGTGCACGGAAGCCTTGCAGTTGCTACAGCAAAGCATGGTGTTGGACACCATGCCGCTCTCTCCCAAACAGCAAACATCGCACATTGGCCCAGCCTGAGCTCCCAAGCGCCGTGGAAGCAGCACGAGCTGCTCCAGCCCAGCATCCACACCTATGAGCTTCCTCTTCTTGTTCGGCCGCTCGGTAGTGAGCACGACTCGCTGCCTCGCTCCTAGCAGCCAATGCAGCGATGTCCCCGCCTCCTCCGAAGACGCCGGCGACACGGTGCCACCGCTGCTACTACCTTGCTCCGCTTCCACCGGCCAGTCCTCCCGCCGCGCAACCGCCTCGTGCATCCGCTGCTCTATGCTCTGCTCGCCGCGGTCCCTGGTGTTAACCAGCTGCTGCACGACCACGTCATGTATGCCCTGCTCGACGCTCATGCTGCTAACAAAATCCACACTCTGCCCACTGCGCTCCTTGGTACTGACGACCTCCTCGCCGCCCACGCCCAGGTACGAGCTCGTCTCAGCGACGGCCACGTCGTACGTCTCGCTCACCAGCTCCTCGGCGCTGCCAGGAAACGGTATGAGGACGCACGGATCGAGCTCCCCGTAGCTGAAGGGGAACTTGGGCATGAGCATCTCCACGTCGTTCAGGGTGACCGGCCGGAAATACGCCTCGAAGTGCTCCCAGGCGGCCTTCTTCCCGGAGGGCGCCGCGGGCAGCTTGGGCGGGTGCTCCTCGGCGGCCGCGTCGGGCGGCTCCAGCTTCTTGTGCTTCTTCCGGCGGTCGCTCGGCCCCGCCCAGCTGACGAGCCGCGCGGGCAGCGTGGGCACCCTGGACGCGTTCTCCTCCTCGAAGGGCGTGCGCAGGGACAGGGCCTTCCGGGCCTGCGCGTACGGGTCGAACCCGAGGCCGCCCTCCGGCGAGCCCTCCATGCCCCCGGCGCTCATGACGCCTCGGCGGGGGAGGGGCGCATCGCGGCCGGGGCCCGCGGAGGATACGCCCACGTCGGGGGGAGAGGAGGCTGGCCTCCGGCGAGGCGCGAGGGCCGCGGACGGGCGGGGCGGGGCGGGGCGGAGCTAGGGTTAGGGTTTCGTTCCGACCCGGAGTTCAGTCCGTTTGTGTGCCCCTGTGCTCGAATGTGTTTTTTTTCCTCTCCGGCCGGTTTTTTCGCTTGGGTTTCGGATCCGATGGGAGGGAAGGAGAAGAGGAAGTGGGGAGGGGCCAGGAGGCGTCAGGTTCGGTTTTGTATAAGCCAAGGATACGCCTGGCTTTACCTGCTTTTTTGGCTGTTTAAAACGGAAACTTTACTGTCCGGGCCTCCGGGCTAACGTACACATGTGGCGTTTCGTGTAAGAAAAGCGTAAACGGACCGAGGAAAATTAGGAAACTTGTTTGGTCCAGCTAATGCCATGGCAAGCATCCAGCTAGTGCCAATTCACGGTGTAGGGTGCAAGAACACAAAAAAAAACACCTCTACTCACCACCCGAACAAATTAGAAATAAAACCAATCACAAATAAACGCATCACAAATTGTTCATCTGAGTATCAGGGATCGGGTCGATTTTTACAAACATCTCGACTATGCGGAACAACTCAAGCAAGAAAAAACACGAGGGGGTGTAGTGCAAGTTGCATCGCTGATCTCACGTAAAATTAGTTGTTGTGAAGAGGTCGGTAAGGAAAGAGAATGCAATTTGCATCGCTCTCGCATGGAATAAACGGATTGGAAGTTGGCTACTCACAAGATGTCAAACCGTCGATTGTGATAACCATGTCGCCATGTCTGTCCAAAACGAGTGTTGTAATTGGGATGTGGAGGGTTGAGGTGGGGAACTCACTTATGATCGTGGAGGACAAGGAAGTTCAGATCTATGGAGGATCATGGATTACGAGAAAATTCAATCCATAAGGAGTAAGCAATGGGTGGATTTTGATGATGGAGACGCTTATTTTAGATGGAATGGGAAAGAGGGGTGATAGGCGTGAAGAGGGTCGTGGTGAACAAGAAAATTCACCACAAGAAGGGAGAGATCGTTGGCCTTCTGCAGAGGCGCTTATCGTGGAAGGGCAGGAAATCAAGAATTGGAGGAGGGGGCGAAGAGGGTGAATAAGAAGATCCAGAATCATGAAGAAGGGACGACGAAAGTCCTTCGTAGCCGATGTGCTTGTCGTAGACAGGGGAAATCGATAAGGATGAGGAGGGATGAAGAGGCTCACCGAGAACAACAAAATTCATGACCACGAATAGGGAGTGATGGATGGCCTTCAGCGCGGGAGTCCTTATAGTAGCAGGGGCCGTAAATAGGGGAGGGGGAAGGGTGGTAGAGGTGTCGGCTACGACGATGTAGACACTAAATGCGGAGTGAGAGTCCATATCATCCTTCGCCTACATATGACACTACAACACGGTAGAGCTTACAATGCGACAACTGCACTTAAGCTATGTGTCGGCAATGTCTATATATGTCTAGTGCAGGAGAAACTTGTGGCACAGTACGCGCCATCTAACATGGTGCATATAGCGTCACCATGTAGAAAAAAATGTAATGCACTTTCATATGAGGTATCAATTAGTAGTACACAACCCATTTATGAACAGAAATAATATAATTTTTGGGTATTCAACAACAAATTTCACAATCACACACATAATTGTTGCAAAAATAATAATTGAACAGTCACCACACATAACTTTTGCATCACACAGCAACTCCACAATCACACACACGAAAGTTTTGCTTATGTGCACCATCGGTATCAGTTCATTCTTCATTTATGTTTCTCCATGCATGCTGGTTAGTTTTGTGTATACACAAAACTAGTGTGAAACACTATATTTAGAGATGGAATGGTGCAAACATTTACCTTAACAAATGCATTGTTTTTTTCCAATGGCTCATTAGTAGTCACCAAAGTCCACGTGTATATTTATCCTATCTTTAAGATAGTCTTCGGTAGAAAAATCACGGTGATCAATATCAGTGGGTTGATAATAATTTGTTGTGGGCATGCCATCATCCTCCACATCATGATAATTTCCCTATGGGTGTGAATCTTGCAGTGAAAAATACCCCAAAGTGCTCAATTCATCGTTATGTCTCTGGCTACTACACTATTTAACTTTCTTTCATTGAAGATGAACACGCAAATGGCCCAAATAGAATAAAAAAGACATGAAAGGGGATCCTTCCAAAGAAGGCGACGTGTTTCATAAAAAAATCATGAGCAATATCAACATCTCTGGAGTATGTTATAAAAGTTGCTCAGACAAATCAAATATGCATAACATGAGGAAACATAATAGTTTTTACGGCTAATGACATGTTGCGTTATAACCTAGTCATGACTCGTAAGACCAATTATTTTACTTTGATATACTTGTATAATGGTATGCAAACTATATGTATATCATTCCCTCGTGCTAGCATCGATGCATATCCCTTCCGCTTGAACCAAACATGCTAATGGACACTTCGGTTTCTAAACTTTTTGATTAGAAAATAGTCATCTTAAATTCATTTGGTACGTTTACAAATTATAAACGGTTTCACAGTGGTAAAAGAGAGACCAGTTCACCTTTCAGCGTTGTGTCTGAATAAAGAAAGACAACGACGATTATCAGTGTGAGTAGGAAATTTTCTCCAATACTAAAACCGACACATACAGTACGGGTGCGCTTGGTAGCCTGCAGCTACCTTTGCTCCCTGTGAGACTTGGTCGGCCAGGGTCAGGTCTTGAAATACCACCCTCTCGGCCATGTTGTACATACCGTTTGGTAGCTCGCATGCCATATTTGTGTACCAGCCGAAATCATAGAGTCGGCTGTTTGGTTACATGCTCTGCATGTTCTAATGCGAGTACGCGTATGTTTGGTTAGCTGCAGAACAACAACTACGGTAACCTCTTCTATTTTCAGTGAGGTTACCAACTGTAGCATCGAAGCACAAGTATGAACAATCTCACATCACGACGATTATGGAAGCAGTTATTAAACATAGTACGAACATAGTCTCATAATACAGTGCTTAAGGAAGTATCATAGCACAGCAGCATAGTAGTGCTTAAACAAGTAGCATTAACTTGGCCATAGAAACAGTCTCATAATCAGTTTAAAAACAGTCTCATAATCCACTATCCCACTTGACGTCCTTCTTCCTCAAGTTCTCTGGGTGCTCAATGCATTGCTTCACCACCTCACAACCAGTTTTGTTGAAGATGATCATCTTGAACTCCTTCGCAGCGATCTTCTTGAACATGAGAAGGTAACCAATATTCAACTGATGAGCAATGGTAAATGCTGCCCACCCCCGATCAAGGCATGCTTTGCCATTGAGATCAGCCAGGCTGCTAGGGCGATTGTCTAGATGCAACATGTGTTCGTCCTAAGGGCGATCTCCGCAAGCATCTCCCCCAAGTATGGCCTGAAGGCGTCAGGAACATGAAGGACCCCTAAGTCAGGGGCGATCACCACCTTGTAGAAGTGGTTAGGGGACACCTCTTCCTTCATCCAGCCAACGTTCGCCTCCTTCCGTTGGAACTTTCTCCAACACCTATTCCTTGATCCTACAAAGAATAAGACCATGAACACACATTGTGTGATCCTTAGAACATAACATCAATGCAAGAAGAGTTGGTAATGCCTCATACTAGCAAGCACACACATGTTGATCAATGATTCCACACTACAAGAGATATGCACAACGAATGCACTTGTACATTTCACAGGGGTAGTAAGGAATGACTCTTTGCATAGAAGTGGTGCCACATTTTTATCATCACTTGAAAAAAATCATGCATAAGTATAGAAAAACAAGTGACTATGTTCATTGGTCTCAGTACATAGACACACAACTAGCAGAGCCAACTATGCACCACGAGACTAGCCAACATAAGGAAAATGAAGACACATCTCCTTATGTCTGGTTCTTCCTTTTTTTGGCAGTCCGCTGGTATCAGCTCCTTGATACAGGTGTCAAAGAATTCATCATTGACCAAATCAGATTATAATCATTGGCAATCGGACGAAGTATGCAAATCACACAAATGGCATGATAATTTGAATCTCAGACTTGAATTTCACACGCACGAAACAACTTGTAAGAGGTGATACTACTGAACCAAGAACGCAGCATGAGCAGTATGTTGTACGTTGCAAAGGTACAGTCGGATTACCCCTTCCAAAAAGGGCGTGTTTGGTAGCCACAGTTTCATCATTGGCCATAAGAAATCAAGCGAATTTTTGCACGAAATTTATACCACATACGAAAAACTTGGCCTCAGAAAATCATGGTAGACCTGTAGCAACTATACCAAAGAGAGGTCACAACAACAATGTGAATACAACTTCGGTAGAGTTGCCCCCGGCCTACGAGAAGTGTTCATCACTGGCCGAAAATAGAACCCAACACTAAATCCACAGATCAACTCCCAAATCGGACGGAACACGCAAATCTGATCGTTTTTCACCAAATCCGAACTATATCGTAGTAAAAATAGATGATTTCGCAACAACCGAACCCCTACTAAAAAACTTTACTCCAGAACCAAAAGATCGAAGCTTTCACACACATCGAACCCTAGATCTGCCGCGCTTTTTCATACTAAGCAGAGAAAACGGACATGGATCTACGGATGTATGACGCTTACGAGGCATATGAGAGATAGAGATGATCTTAGCACCATTGACGAAGCCCTTGAGAAAAAACGGATGACGCGGTGCTCGCGACGCGCCAACGAAGCTCGTCCCTACGGAAGGATGGAGAGATGCTAGCCCTTCGTATCCTCTCGAAGATGCTCGCGGCGGTGCTCTGGATCAACCGCCAGAATGGAACCGTTGATGGAGATAGAGAAGAGGAGAGGAGCGAGCAGTGAGGGGAAATGAAGAGTGGAAGTGAGCGACGAGAAGAATAAATTGCGCGTGTTTTCAAAGGGACGCGACGTCCCTCACGTGTCGCGCTTGCGCTCTACATCCAGGGAACACTCGATATGAGCGTATCCGCTGGGCCGTCCCGACGCTCATTTGACGTGCACGCTTGCTTGCCCCGGGAGCTCGCACAATCGCAATCTGCAGCCTACCAAACAGCTCTAGAGTCGCTCTGCCTGTGGTGTCCCAGCCCGACCCCCCGAGCGTCTGACTACACAACCCCAGAGGCCACGACGCGCACGCCAAAACCCGCACCCGGCACCCGCTCCCCGCCGATGCCATCCCAGCGCCCGTCCCCGAGCGCCATGGAAGCCGACGGTGCGTCTTCCTCCTCTCCCCCCTCCCCCTCCCCTCCCGGCTCGAAGATACGCTCGTCCCGCGCCAGGTTCCGCCTGGACGACCGCCGCCCGGAACCCAGCCCAAGACCCCGCGACTCCTCCCGCAAGAGCGACCGCAAGCGCAGGCGCCGCGCGCCCCCGGAATCCGCCGCGGTGACCGCGTCCTCCGAGCGCCGGCCCCGCGCGCTCCAGGATTCGGCCTCGCCCTCCGCGCGCAGGCCCCGCGCGTTCCAGGAGGCCGCCGCGCTGGCCGTGCTCGCCGCGGGCGCGCCTCGCGCGGCCCCCGGCTCCAGATCCTACGGCGCCGTCCAGAGGCTCTGGAGCGACGCCGACGAGCTCGCGCTCCTCACCGGAGCCGCCGCCTTCCGCGCGCGCAACGGACACGTCCCGCGCCTCCCGGACATGGGCGCCCTCTTCGACTACCTCAGGGGCTCCCTCTCCCCGCACCTCGACCAGGCCAAGGTGTACTACAAGCTCAAGCGCCTCAAGAGCAAGTTTCAGCACGTGGCGCCGTCCGCAGCCGCTGGCCAGCACGAGCTCCGCCTGCGCGACCTCTGCACCAAGGTCTGGGGCGAGCGCTTCTGCCTGCCTTCCGAGGATGACGAGCCGGAGGAAGAGGAAGCCAGCGAGCGCCGCACTGTCCCAGACGCGGCAGCCATGCTCCCGGTAGCCACCGAGGTGCTCGATGCGTACTGGAAGACAAATGGTCTAACGCTGTCCGGGGTGTCCTTGGAGAAGGGGCTGTCACTGCTAGGAACAAAAGCCGCGAGATCGATCGAAGCCAGGTGGAGGCAGCAGCTAGATGCAGAAACGCGCTCGCAGATGAGGCGGCACGATCTGGCTAAGGACGTCTACGGCTTGCTCCTCGACGCCATTAAGGGCCTCGGTCCGTAGCTCAGGTATGACTGTCAACTGTCATGTTGCATTGCATCTGATCTGCAGGGAAGCTGTGCTATTTGCCTCACTAGTTTAACTTATTGCTGGGTAATCAGTTTACAGTTGTGCGCATTCTGTTGTTTAGTGTCTGTAGGGTCAATTACAGTTAATTTGTTAAGTGCTTGCATATTGAGTTTTCTTGCTTGTCACTGGAATATTTTGTAAAAAATGATAGCACTAATGTGTGGTATAACTTCTTGGGGAGCACTAGTAGTATGTCTCACAATTCGAGAAGCGCACGATCGCACTGCAGCTCCTTTGGAGCGTGCTCCTAGCTTGTTCGAAGCCTTCACAAATTAGCACATCAAATTTTCCTTCTAAAATTCTGCATTATGCTCCCCTTCCCTGCAAGAAAGTAACATCTTCTCGGAAAGCCTTCGCAAGAGAGAGAACTAAGCTTGAGCGATGTAAATAGTTTGGTTTCGGTTTGTTTGCTTGACTAAGCCACCAGACTTGGGTCAAGGCCAAAATCGATGATGTCAGTTCTAAATTGTTGCATCATAATGGTACTGTTAGCCTGTGATCTAGGATTGGATAGTTATGGAAGAGAGTACTAGGCGTTGAGAAGAAAAATAACTATTAATTCGATATATATTACAGAATTATGCATATGCACATCTCTACTCAAATACTATAAAAGCCAGACGGCAGATTTAGGTATACTCAAGTTATTACATAATACTCCCTCCGTTTCGTAATATAAGATGTTTTAGGTGTTACCCATGTTGTCCACATACATATTAAAATGAGTGAACATATAAAATAAAATGTGTCTACATACATTTGTGTGCATGTGAATGTGGACAATAGCTAAAACATCTTATATTAAAAAACGGAGTGAGTACTAAGCTACAGCCAACGCAGAAAACTTTATGTTTGCAATGATGTCGTACAATCTATGTGGTGTTGTCTCGAATTCTTTGTCCATGAATAATCGTAGCAGAATCTTCTATGTATACATGTGTAGAATGTTGGGTTCATATTCCTGAATCATCTCAAAGCCCCACTTGAAATTTCTCCTGAATATCTACACTGCCGAGTCATAATTATAGGACTTGCATCTCTTTTGAGACTGGCTGCAGGTTTATAGTTAAGTTTATAACATCGTAGCGAGCTTTCTTGCATTATCTGAGCTGCTGAAAAGTCAGCACCACTTGAACTTACCATCTCGTCTTAGTCTTTGGTCAGTGATCCGAGCGTAGTGGAGCTCTAGTCTTGTAGCTGAGGGCTTATGCTGCTTGGTATGTGTAGGTCCATGATTTAAACTCCATTTAGAGCGGTATTTCTGCCTTTCATAAAACCATGATCCTTGATTTTTGTTACCCTCATTGTTTACTAAAGATTTCATCAGCTTTCTTTGACATTCAGAAGATAATACACCTAGCCATTAGAGCTTACTATATTGCCAAGTTGATCAGTTCAATGCCAGTTGCTGGTTAGGTTGTCAATGAATTGTGTGAGATATCTTCTTCCCTTGTTTGCATCCGCTGATGTTGTCCCAACACTCCTGCAGGTAGAAGCTGATGAGGTGTGCCCAATCAGCTAGGTGTGCTGCCGTTCTTATAGGCTGATCTTGTAGATCTCTACTCAGTTGCTGACTGGCACAACCCTATCAAGTAATGATCAGCGTCGACATGCTGTAGCTGTACAATCTGCATGACTGTCTGTTGCGTCTAGTGACTCTATCACTTAATTTAGATTTGTAGGTGTTACTTTTGCTCTTTCTTTAGATTTAGATCATGAAAATGATTCAGATGCTCAACCGATTTGTAAATTGTTTGTAACTTCTGTATCCGTGATGTTAGCTCTGTATTTTCAATTGTAAGAATCCAGTATTATTAACATTCTTTGCTTGATGGTGTGGTAAACTGTTGTGATATTATCTTAAGTCATCAGTCTCTTCTATTGGAAAATTGGATTCGAGATGCATTCATACGACTGATTCCTTTTAATCATAAGTTTTTTTATCTTAACCCGGCCCATGCCAAAAAATGTGAAAAAAGCTTTTCCTATTAATTTAATTATTTTCAGAATATTCATATATATTATCAAGCCTATTTTTAGTAGAACAAGACATTTGATGTACTTGGGCTTTTTTGCATTTTCGAGCCAGTTTTCGGGCAGAAAACTAGAGCATGAGCGGTCATGAGGTCGGGTTGCCCATGACGAGGGGAGTTGTGGCGACCTGGATGTGGAAGGATCCAAACCTTACCTACGTGCATATACACTGTACTTACAAGTCCACGCAAGCCAAAAAAAAGCAGCATCACTGGCTGACAGCCGGACCGCAGATTGACAATTTCATTCACCGACCTGTCAGCGGCCTTTGAGGTTCATCCAAGTATTCCATTCCAACGAGTAAAACGCCAAGAAAATCGCACAATAAGATTCTTTCAAGCGGAAACCTTCAAAAGAATAGACTTGTTCCTAGTTGTCTAAATCTCCAACACAGAACTGCAGCCCAATTGCCTACATAGGATCAACGCAGGTTATTAAATTGCATGATCCAGCAACTGCACATATCCTCAAATGGCAAGGTGCTCTGCTGATGTCAAAATCACAACAAACCACCCTTTAACCTAGGAGCTGGACAATTAAAGAAAAGTGATCAATAGTCTCTTCCATATACAAAATTAGCATCTTGTGGCTCCTACTCATCCCCTCCTTGTCAAGTTCTCTCTTGTTTTAGATACTGTTCTTTATGACTACCCACATCAAAACCTTATGTTTAAGAGGTACCCTAAATTTGCATTGTTGTGAATAAGGCACAGCCAGTTGATTACTCGTTAAGAGGCTCATCAGATTTGGTGAGATTGCACATTCACCCATCATTCTCATCAGTAAGTTGCACATGAGCACAAACTACCAATGGTTTAAACCCGTAGTTGCAGATGATCTCGTTACCTTAGTACCTTGCATAGTTCCATCCTGAATTAAACCCATATGCCATCAGAATGACAGATTCACATAGCTTCGCACTCGAAATGCGTAATACTCCAAAACACGATATAAGGTATTGTTAGGATCACTAGAACCACTACTCGTGTAGATCATCATGTGCAGCGTGTGTGTGTATGTTGAACAGAGAGAGAGAGGGAGATTTGGGCGTACCTTCTCCATGGGTCGACGTGCTCGAGGCCGAGGCCATGGTGGCCGAGGCAGTGGTGGCGTGGCGGTGCTGTGGCGGCGGTGAAGCTTCCCGTCGGCACAGCGCTAACCCTAGATCGGATTGGGGATGTCGGTGGGGTGTGGCGGCGCACAGTGAACCTCGTACTGTGTGCCCGCCGGCCCCCACCTCTTTATATGGCGCTGGCGACAGGGGCCCACCAACCATTAGGGTTGGGCGCCCCCGATCAGGGCGCAGTCAAAGGGCCCGGTGGGCCGTTGGGCCCACACGGGGTGGAGATCAATCTAACATTCTCCCCTTGATCTCAACTTTTACTTTTAACTTTATACTTTATTTTATCGTTTCGTTACGATTAGTACATAGAGCATGTTTCATCGTCACAGCTCAATTGCCGATAGAATCAGACAGCCACATATACTTTTCTGTTTTGAAACAATCTGTTACTTTTGGGCCTCTATGATCCAGGAATCATAGGCTTTCCATTAATCCCATGCCGGCTATGTGTTTCTGGAACACATCGGGTGGTAAGCCTTTCGTTAGCGGATCCGCAAGCATTTCCTTTGTCCTTATATGCTCGAGACTTATAGTTTGATCCTGGATCTTATCTTTCACAACATAATACTTTATATCTATTGCCTTTGTAGCATTACTCGACTTGTTGTTGTGAGCATAGAATACTGCGGGCTGGTTGTCACAGTACATCTTTAGTGGTTTGTCAATACAATCTACCACTTTCAAGTCGGGTATAAATTTCTTTAACCATATCGCCTGCCCGTGGCCTCATAACATGCTATAAATTCTGCATACATCGTGGACGATGCAACTAATGACTGTTTGGAGCTTTTCCACGAAATAGCCCCTCCTGCGAGAGTGAACACGTACCCTGACGTGGACTTCCTATCATCTTTGTCTCCCGCAAAATCTGCGTCTGAATACCCTCTTAGCTCTAGGGAATCAGATCTTCTATATGTTAGCATGAGGTCTTTTGCGCCTTGCACATAACGCAATGCTTTCTTTACCATATTCCAGTGTTCATGGCCTGGATTTTCTTGATATCTACCGAGTACCCCGGTGATAAAAGCTAAGTCAGGGCGAGTGCACACTTGTGCATACTGTAAGCTTCCAACAGCCGAAGCATATGGTACTGCTTTCATTCGATCGATCTCATATTGACTTTTGGGACATTGAAATTTCCCAAAACTATCGCCCTTGACTATCGGAGCAGGTGATGCGCTACTTTTATGCATATTATATTTCTTTAGAACCTTTTCTAAATATGCCTTTTGTGATAGTCCTAGCACTCCATTCTTTCTATCCCGGTGAATTTCTATGCCCAAAACATATGAAGCTTCACCAAGATCTTTCATATCAAAATTTGAGGACAAGAATTTCTTTGTTTCTAGTAGTAGACTGACATCATTGCTTGCAAGCAAGATATCATCCACGTACAGAATTAGGAAAATATATTTCCCACTTTTAAACTTTGCATAAATGCAGTTGTCCTCAACATTCTCTTTAAATCCAAAACTTTTAATTGTATTATTGAACTTTAAATACCACTGTCTAGAGGCTTGCTTTAACCCATAAATGGATTTCTTTAGGCGGCATCCCATATGTTCCTTCCCCTCCATGAAAAAACCGTGGGTTGTTTCATGTAAACATTTTCTTCTAAATCTCCATTTAGAAATGCCGTCTTTACATCCATTTGATGCAACTCTAAATCAAAATGCGCAACTAGTGCCATGATGATTCTGAAAGAATCCTTACATGAGACCGGAGAAAATGTCTCATTGTAATCTACCCCTTCTCTTTGCGTAAAGCCTTTTGCCACAAGTCGCGCTTTATACTTTTCTACGTTCCCATTGGAGTCATACTTTGTTTTGTAGACCCATTTGCAGCCTACTGTTTTGGCTCCTTTAGGAATTTCCTCTAAATCCCAAACATTGTTAGAACTCATCGATTTCATCTCGTCTTCCATGGCTTCCAGCCACTTCGAAGAGTGAACGCTTCTCATGGCTTCTTCATATGAAGTGGGATCTTCTTCCATATGAACTGTTTCTGTATTATAAACTCTATAATCACTAGAAATAGCTGATTTCCTAGCTCTTTTAGACCTTCTGAGAGTCTCATTCTCTGGCACATCATGTGTCTCAACGTGCGACTCTTCTTCTAAATGTGGCTGTCGTCGCTCCCTTTCATGCTCAACAACGGGTTGAGTCGGTCCTGACGGACAGGTTCCGAATCTTGCCTCGTTGTGGTCACGGGTGGAGTTACAACAGGTGCTTGCACCACAACCTCTGGGATTATCGGTGCAGGTACAACAGGTAGGGCGAAAAATGGCTCATGGATCATCGGAAAAGGTGCACACACCCTCTTCTCCTCAAGATCAATTTTCCGGCCTACCATGCTCCCCCTCATCATTTCGTCCTCTAAGAAGACCGCGTGTCTCGTTTCTACAAACTTTGTGTATCTGTCTGCACAGTAGAAACGATAACCTTTTGATCTATCAGGATAGCCAATGAAATGGCAAGTTACTGTTTTGGGGTCTAACTTTGCAATGTGGGATTAAAAACTTTTGCCTCAGCTGGGCTCCCCCAGACTTTCAAGTGGCGTAGAGAAGGAACTTTCCCTGTCCACAACTCGTACGGTGTTTTGGGCACCGACTTACTTGGTACTCTGTTGAGAATGTGAATGGCGGTTTTTAACGCCTCCATCCATAATCCCAATGGCAGTGTGGAATAACTCATCATACTGCGCACCATATCCATAAGAGTACGGTTACGCCTTTCAGCTACTCCATTTTGCTGTGGTTCGCCCGGCATAGAATACTGGGCGACTATTCCATTTTCCTGTAAAAACCTTGCAAAAGGTCCAGGTACTTGACCATATGGAGTGTGCCGACCATAGTACTCCCCCCCACGGTCGGACCTGACTATTTTAATTCTTTTATCATGTTGATTTTCAACT
The DNA here is from genome assembly GCA_947311845.1 of Poa pratensis. Lineage (NCBI taxonomy): Eukaryota > Viridiplantae > Streptophyta > Magnoliopsida > Poales > Poaceae > Poa > Poa pratensis. Next base: position 14,294,282 of record CAMZMU010000063.1, read on the forward strand.
TCAGCTTTGAATATTTTAAATTTATCCAATGCTTCAGATCTTTCTTTAATTGGATAAATATAACCATATCGGGAGTAATCATCTGTGAACGTTATGAACGAGTCATAACCATCCACACTTTTCACCGGAAATGGTCCACATATATCAGTGTGAATAATTTCTAGTGTCGCTGTGCTTCGGTTTGCACCCTTTTTAATTTGTTTTACGTATTTTCCTTTTATGCAATCTATGCATTGTTCGATATCTGAGAACTCTAACGGAGGAAGAATTTCATTTTTAACGAGGCTTTCTATTCTTCCCCTCGAAATATGGCCTAATCGACAGTGCCATAACTTCGAGAGTCATGAGTTCGCTTTCTTTTCTTTTGTTCTTTGTTCGACAAGGAATTTGTTCATTCACATTACTCACAGAATGCACTTTTTCACGCAAGGATAACAAATAAAGCTTATCATGAAGTAAAGCAATACCCACACAAGCATCTTTAAACCATATGGCACACTTGCCATGACCGAAATAACATTCATAACTGTCTTTATCCAAACACGATACACTTATTAAGTTTCTGTGAATCGAAGGAACAAATAAAACATCTCTAAGCATAATATTGAAACCATCAGCTAGCTCCAAGGAGACGTCGCCAACAGCTTCAACTTCTGCTTGAACTCCATTTGCGACTTCAATGTGTCTTTCGCTTCTTTGCAAAGTCCTTGTCGAATGGAATCCCTGTAAAGAATTTGCAACATGAACAGTTGCACCTGAGTCAATCCACCAAGTAGATTTTGAAAACTGTGTATACAGGGATTCATTTACAAAAGAAACTGTGTCTTACCTCTTTTCCATTATCATCTTGAGCCAATCTGGGCAATCTTGCTTGAAATGCCCTTTCTTCTTGCAGTGGTGGCAGGTGTCTTTGTCCACTTGCTGATACTGCTGGGGACCTTTGCCATGTGGCTTATACTGGTGAGGACCTTTGCCATATGGCTTAGAAGGGGAACCGTTGTAGTTCCTGTTCTTGTTGTCCTTCACAAAGTTCAAGGAGCCCCCATTCTGGGACTTCAGCCTTTCCTCTTCTTGCGACAACATGGCAATGGTCTTTTCAATGTCCCATTTTTCAGGCGACACATTGTAGTTGATGATGAAATTTTCAAATTGTGGTGGCAGTGAAGCCATCACCAAGTGAACTATGAGTGCAGGCTTGAGCTCCAGATCAGCCTCCATGGACTTAAGCTTAGCAGCCATGTTGCTCATTCTGAGAATGTGCTCCCTTATGCCATGTGAACCTCCATGATACTTTTCTGTCACCAGCTGTTGAGCAGCTGGGTAGCATATGTCTTTGAAGAACCAGTAAACTGGCTCTTTATCTTTTGGAGATACTCTCCCACAGAGGTACACTCTTCAATTGAGCCCACAATAGCGTTCTCAACTGTGTTCTTTATGAATGCCATGCACTTTTTGTTGGCGTTCACCCACTTTTGGTTCTCTAGGGTGTAACCCATCTCTACTGGACCATAGTCCAGCTGCTTTTTCTGCCAAGCAGAATCATCATCATCAGATGCTCTCACTGGCTCTGCTGGCTTGACTGGCTGTGGAGTAGTCACAACCCAGTCGACCTCAGCGCAGACAAAAGCCAGCTCACTTTCTTCCACCACTCAGCGTAGTTGTCACCCCTGAGCGTCGGAACGTCCTTGAGGCAACTCATCAGGTGAAAACTTCCTGAAACCACAAGGATATAAGATAACAAAAAACAATTGCATGTAATAATCCAACGTTGGTATAAATTAAAACATACAACCGTTTGTGCAATTAAAACTATATTACCGTTGGGCAATAAAAGAAATAAATGCACCTTTAAGACAGATCATAATCATGTTATTAACAACGTTGGTCATTTAACAACAAAATCATAATCATCATTAAAATCACTTTATCATGCTTTCAATTCTCACTTTAAATCATAATAATGCTATTAATAACGTTGGTCAAATAATAGCAGAATCATAATCAGCATTAATATCATTTTAATCATGCTTTTAATTTTCACTTTATTGCTTTTATGCAATTTCTTTTAACTATTTGCAGCGGAAAACAATATGAATAAAAATTCACAAAACTTTATACTTTTCAGAAACATTTCTGTGTACTTTTATATTTCCTAAACAAATTTTCGTTGGAATAATTTGAAAAGGAAAAATCTGGGCGAAATTTGACAAATAATTGACCAAAATCGCCAAAAACTGTGCAAAAAACGCTTCTGAAAAAAATATAACTGTCTAAGCCCATAACCACACAGGGAAAACGGCCCACGGCCGGCTGGGCGGAAGAATTCCTTCCGTCGCTCTCGGCCCTCGGCCCACTCTCCCGCGCGCGCGCGCCGCCCTTTCCAGCTTTCGGCCCAACAGCCCACAGACGGTAGGGTTTGCACCCTGGCCATCCGATGCAATCCAACGGCGGAACGCGATTTTCGTTCGATCAAAACGACTGACCGAAATGGACCCCGAACCCTAGCCCCCATTTCTCTGTTCTTTTCCCTTCTTTCGTCTCTCTCCCGAGAAAAACGGCGGCGGGAAAAACATTCGCCGGCGACGCGCCGGCGTCGGCGAGAAGCGGCTGCTCCGCACGAGGGCCACGACGGGAAAAACGAGCTCCTCCGCCCTCGCCCTTTCTTCTCTCTTTCTCACCCCGAGCAGTCCGAAGACCAACAGGAAGAGGAGCGGCGCCTCCCTGGCCCTCTTGCCGGAGCTGCGTGCACCCACGGGTGGGCGCAACTCCGTCAAGCGGCTCAGCGGCGGTGCCCTTTGCCGGCGGCGACGTGGCCCGGTGAGTTCTTTTCTTTACCCCTTCCGATTAGGGTTAGGGTTTTGATTTCTGGGGTTTCTTTCGGCAGTGGAGGAGGTGTAGCCTCCTGTGCACTGCCCGTGCTCTTCGTCCAGTCCCTCGGCTTGCCGATGCGGACTGGATCGAGAGGAGCGGCGCGGCCTTGCGGCGGCACATCTTTTCCGGCGAGCCTGAGGGCATTCCGGTGGGGTTTTTCTTTTTGCCTTTTCTTTTCTTTTGATTCTTCTCAACACGAGCAAGATCCAGAGAGCAAAAATCGCTCTGATACCATTGTTAGGATCACTAGAACCACTACTCGTGTAGATCATCATGTGCAGCGTGTGTGTGTATGTTGAACAGAGAGAGAGAGGGAGATTTGGGCGTACCTTCTCCATGGGTCGACGTGCTCGAGGCCGAGGCCATGGTGGCCGAGGCAGTGGTGGCGTGGCGGTGCTGTGGCGGCGGTGAAGCTTCCCGTCGGCACAGCGCTAACCCTAGATCGGATTGGGGATGTCGGTGGGGTGTGGCGGCGCACAGTGAACCTCATACTGTGTGCCCGCCGGCCCCCACCTCTTTATATGGCGCTGGCGACAGGGGCCCACCAACCATTAGGGTTGGGCGCCCCCGATCAGGGCGCAGTCAAAGGGCCCGGTGGGCCGTTGGGCCCACACGGGGTGGAGATCAATCTAACAGGTATAAGTTCACGACACTAAGCCTACATAGCATAGTTGATAGACAAAAAAGTAACACAGCGAAAATTACAATAAAAGGCACAAAATTCACATTGATACACACAAAACTAGATGCTTGATTGCCCCTCTGAAAGCGAGTTCACCTTCTTGTCTGGAGCATATCAAGGCGGCGGTGGTAGCACAAACAAGGGCACAGACGACATTCTTGAAATTCTTATGCCGTCGCTCGGTACGGTCATAGCTGCAGGTTATAAGAAGCCACAAATCTGAGAATCATATAAGTGCATACAGATATCCAAAAATACAATGAGTTCCTTGCTTACCGTTTCTTCTTTCCTAGCAAGATTTGGGATTGTTCAAGTGCCTCTTGCAACTGCACGTCGATCTTATACCTCTCCATGCAATCCATGGGTGTGCGGGGTTCCCACACATCTGTTTGGAAGCAACATGCAGAATGAACTGGAGAAGGATGAAATTGAGCAAGCAGTTGCGCCTGTTTGTACTCATACATCACCTGATTTCGCATACCTATAGGCAATGGAACCCTAGGAGACGGGAGGGCGGGTTGCCTACCTTGCAGGGTTCAATCCTCCCAGCGACGCCGGAGAAGAAGACTGATATGAATCAACTACCGATAGGAATCACAGACAAGCAATTTCACTCAACGCGCAGCTCAATTACTCGAGTTCAACTGAATTATTACAGAGGAATGTTTAAAGCAGAGGAATGCTTGAGAGCTACAAGTTTAAGCCAGCCAGGACATGGCGGCGGAAGGGATAAACCCTAAAAGCTAGAGATGGTTCTACTCCACGGCGGATTACAACTTATATAGCGAAGCATCGAAAGACGACAAGCAAGTGGGTTGTTGGCGGGAAAAGTGCTGAGCCTGGGTTTGCATGTAGGAAAAACTGCTCGAAATTGAACTGAACTGGGAATTCCAAATCCAAGATGGAAACGAAATGGCCTCCAATTTAAATTCCGTTATTTAGTTGTGCAGGAATATACCTGGTCATTTCTCGGGCCTCGCTTCGAGCCTAAAAAACCTCGGCACAGAAAATCCAGGCCCGAGCCTAGCCCGACCCGATGGTCGGGCCGCAGAAAATCGGGTCTGAGCTGGGCTCTGAGCCCAAAAAAGCCTGGTTGGCCCAGCCCGATCCAGTCTAAAATCTTGTTTTTGGTAAGACCGAGCCCGACCCGACATGACTATCTGTCCCAAAAATCAGGCCCAAGCCCGATCCGGGATTTTCGGGCCGGGTCGGGTCAGGCTGTCTGGGCCGGGCTGCTCATGGCCAGGTATATGCATGATATTTACGGTTGGAATAAATGGGTAACACCTAATTCCAATTAATGTTTGGATGTACAAACCATGAAATTGGATGTTTTGTTGAGTTTGGACAATATAAATTTGTCTACATATATGAAAATAGTATGTGTATATTGGAATGTTTATATATTATTTTGAACACATAATCACATTAAAATATTTCAAATATGGTTACAACACAAGTATTAATAATTATGGAAAACGTATGGGAAGCATGACACACAAAGTTATACAAGAGAGCCTAAAGATATGAAACTAACCACACACACAAAGCTACACATACATATATGCAAGCAAAATGAAATATAAGAAACTATACAAAACATATGGTACTATAATATATTCTATAACCATCCACATACATTTATAGTGCTTCTAATACTTAAACTAACCACACCCAAAGCTCCATATACAAAATTAGCCCCCACGTACACAAAGCTCCACATTAAATAATGGAACTAGTGTGTAGTCTAAAATTTAGCCACCATATATTTGGCCACAAGAGAGGGGCGTTTTGGTGCCCGAGCACATATGCTCCCGAAATCTGGGCCACGCATGGGACGTTGAGATTTGTTTCATGTGCGTTGTCGACATGTGAGAGGTCTTGGTAAAAACTCTGAACACGCGGTGAAAAACAACCACCCCTTCGGCGCAGTGGGGCCATGTTGGGACGGTGGTTTCACGCGTGCGCCGTCTCCTGACGACGAAAGGTAGCGCCGGAGGGGCAGCAGGTCACCCTTCTGGAAGGCCGTGGCGGCGCGGCACGCGACGCCCGTGCGGCCGAGGCGAGGGCGACGGCGCGAGACACCTCCTCATCGGGCCGCGCAGCACGCGACGCCCGGGCGGACGACGAGGTGCCCGTGCGGCCGAGGCGAGGGCGACGGCGTGCGGCGCCCGGGCGGACGACGAGGTGCCGATAGCAGAGGATGAGGGGATACAGAAGACCCGATGAATCTGTTGCGTGCGGTGGCAGAAAAATCTGGCGGCGCTGATCCGTGGATTTCCTCGACTCCAGTGGCGGGAGTGCACGGATCCGGCGAGCGCCTCGTTGTCTCCAGCGGGCGGAGGTAGTGGATCCACTCGACTCCAGCGTGTGCAATTTGCTTGCTCTGCTCCTCCTTTTCAATTCATTTGCTCTGCCCCTCTTCTCCTTGGAGTCCTCTTTTCAATCTGCCACGAAACAATTGATTTGGTGCTCGTTGTAGATATTTTGAATGCCAGCGGGTTCTCCAAGGACTCCTTTCCCTCGTCGTCGCCCTCGCCGGCACCGGCTGCGCGTGCCTCCGGTGTCGGTGGCGACGACGAGTGCGTAGGCTGCGAAGACACATCTTGAGCACGCCGCGGCGTCGGCGCGCGCGTCGCGGGCACAGGCGGCTTCCGCTGCGCGCAAGAGGCGGCCGTGTCGCGGCGCTGGTCCTGCAACCGCTTCGCCGCCGGCGACGGCGACCTCCGGCCGGGGTCGCGGCGCGGCGAGGGTGACGCGCGCCCACTAGGACCGGCGGCGGGGCGGTCCCGCCTGGCGAGCCTGGGCTCGTCGGTCGCTAAGGCTGCGCACGGTTAACTGAAAACCGAGAAACCGAACTGAAAAAAAACCGAAACCGAACCGAAATTGTGGTTATTTTGGTTTCCGGTTAAGGTTACGGTTAGTAAAATAGCTAACCATATGTCTTGCGGTTAATACGGTTAATAACCAAAAACCAAATGGTTAACCAAAAAAACTGAAATGCCTATTAACTTTTATTATTTTGCTACTTTTATTAACTTTACGGGTTACTTGTAGCATGTGATTTGCTACTTGTATAGACTTTTATTAACTTTATGGGTTATTTAATTATTTAGGATCATATGCCTATTAATTTTATAGTCTATTCCGTTATTTTGTAATATATGGCCAAAGAAAGAAATTGTCATTTTAAAATTCGCGTCAACTTAGGTTAATTTGGTTATTACCGAAACCGAACCGAAATTAAATGGTTATTACTGAAACCGAACCGTATTCTCGTACAAAACCGTATTTACCGAAGTATTGAAACCGTATAAATAAAAAAAACCATATAAACCGAACCGAATTAACCATATTAACCGAACACGCAGCCGGACCGGTCGCGGCTCCCTGCCTGCACCTGGGCGGTTTCGACGGGGCTTGTTCCAAGGGTGTGCGGGGAGCCGGGGACCTCGTGATCTCTGTTTCTGTGTTGGCGTGTTGCCTCGTCGGCGGTTGACGGGCGGAGCGACGGGCGCCGAGGCTGCTATGCGCAAGGAATTGCAGGGATTTTTCCTTTCGATATGGATTTTGTTTTTTCTGGAGTACATACATCGGTCTTCGGGTGGGTTCTAGATTGCATCTGCGTGATTGGCCGCTGTTACTATTTACTGAACACATGGATTTCTTTCTCAAAAGAAAAACAAGTGTGGGCGGTGATGTATACGCGGTGATGCATTGGGGAGCTGGTGGAACAGTGTGGAAGAAACCTGTTGCAGTACTTTCCGTCTATATCCGTCTGTTCCTGAAGCGTTTGACGGCACCGTGCTCATTTAATAGGAGGACAACAAGTGGGCCAACGTCGGAAATTACTGTGGTAAAAAAATCTGAATGGTTGTGAGCAGCACAGATCTCAATGAGTTTCTAAGGTCAAGATATAGGGAGCACGTGTGCTCGGGCGCCAAATCGAATTTCTGCACAACATATCTATTCTAAAATTACTTACATGTTTCCAACAAAAGAATTACTAACCACAAACTAATTAGTATAATGCATCTAGTGTCTCCTATAAATTTAGCCACCTCATACAATCTAAAAGTACTTAGATGTTTCCAACAAAAGAACTACTAACCACAAACTAATTCACACATACATTTACTAATTGAACAAAAGAATACACCACAATTTTAGGTTCTATAAATTTGAACCAAAATTACATGGAATTTCATAATAAATTGGATGGAAAGAAAGCGATTGGAGAGAAAATACCTACAAGAATCGTTGTCATGGTATAAAATGAAGAAATCCACGAGTTTTGAGTGGATTTGAAATTTGTGCAGAAAATAGGAGAGAGAACTCTTGGGGGCGGCAGTGGGGAGGAATAGAGTGTGTGGGAGGATGAAGGGAACGACTAGGGTTATACCTGCGAGGTCGGCGCCAACACGATTTTTTTTTTGAAATGAATGCGGTGGGGAGGCCCCTACAGCGATTTGTTTTTTTAATAATAAGAACCCAAATTTGCATCCGTGAGGATTTGAATCTGGGTGGTTGGATTGTACATCCACTTCCCTAACCAAGTGAGTTGGGCTCACTTCTTGGCGCCAACACGATTGGTCGGCTACACGTAAGGTGGAGCCGAACTCGGCACGTTGGATTTTGCTCGGCCGAACAAAGATGTTCAGCTGCAGGATAAAATGGCGCCGACCCGGACAATGTCGACTCCATATAAACTAGCGCCAACCCGAGGGGTCAGATCATCTGAAAATAGTTTTAGGAGCGGTCAGATCAAAGATTAATTTGTGAAAATACCGGAAAACACTTTTGGCTCTCGAGCTCCGGTGCTTCCTCTTATTAAAAAATTCTGAAAAAAATCATGCATGTTGCCAATGATGAATCTCACAAACGTGTACAATCTTGATTTGAAATAATTTATATTCCGAGCTACAAAAAAATGACAAATGTGTACATCATAATATAATTATTTTGAATCGAAATTTTGCACATTTGTGGTATATATCATTGACAACATGCATGATTGTTTTAAAAAAAAATTAAAACTTTCAAATACGATTTTTAAATTGTTTTAACAAGAGGATCACTGGAGCTCAGGAGAAATAAATCTCTACTCGTGAAAATACGGCAGATTTGGCAAAAAAAAAAAAATTTACCCCGAGGGCCCGACTCGACAACCCCACGGGGCCACGACGCGCACGCCTAAGCCCGCACCCGCACCCCGCCGATGCCATCCAAGCGCCCGTCCCCGAGCGCCATGGAAGCCGACGGTGCGTTCTCCTCCCCCTCCCCTACCGGCTCCAAGATGCGCTCGTCCCGCGCCAGGTTCCGCCTCGACGACCGCCGCCCGGAACCCAGCCCCAGCCCCCGCCCCCGCGACCCCTCCTCCCGCAAGCGCAGGCGCCGCGCGCCCCCGGAATCCGCCGCGGTGACCGCGTCCTCCGAGCGCCGGCCCCGCGCGCTCCAGGATTCGGCCTCGCCCTCCGCGCGCAGGCCCCGCGCGTTCCAGGAGGCCGCCGCGCTGGCCGTGCTCGCCGCGGGCGCGGCCCGCGCGGCCCCAGCTCCAGATCCTACGGCGCCGTCCAGAGGCTCTGGAGCAACGCCGACGAGCTCGCGCTCCTCACCGGAGCCGCCGCCTTCCGCGCGCGGAACGGACACGTTCCGCGCCTCCCGGACATGGGCGCGCTCTACGACTACCTCAGGGGCTCCATCTCCCCGCACCTCGACCAGGACAAGGTGTACTACAAGCTCAAGCGCCTCAAGAGCAAGTTCCAGAACGTGGCGCCATCCGCCGCCGCTGGCAAGCACGAGCTCCGCGTGCGCGACCTCTGCACCAAGGTCTGGGGCCCCCATTTCGGTCTGCCTTCCGAGGATGACGCGCCGGAGGAAGAGGAAGCCAGCGAGCGCCGCACCGTCCCAGACGCGGCAGCCATGCTCCCGGTAGCCACCGAGGTGCTGGATGCGTACTGGAAGACGAATGGTCTAGCACTGTCCGGGGTGTCTCTGGAGAAGGGGCTGTCACTGCTAGGAACAGAAGCCGCGAGATCGATCGAGGCCAGGTGGAGGCGGCAGCTTGATGCAGAAGTACGCTCCCAGATGAGGCGGCACGATCTGGCTAAGGACGTCTACGGCTTGCTCCTCGACGCCATTAAGGGCCTTGGTCCTTAGCTCGGGTATGACAGTCAACTGTTATGTTGCATCTGATCTGCACGGAACCTATGCTATTTGCTTCACTAGTTTAATTTCTTGCTGGGTAATCGGTTTACAGTTGCTGCGCATTATGTTGTTTAGTGTCTGTAAGGGTCAATCACAGTTAACTTGTTCAGTAAAATTGCTTGGATATTGAGTTTTCTTGCTGCTTATTGGAATATTTTGTCAAAAATGATAACAATAGTGTCTGGTATAACTTCTTTTCGCAAAATTAGCACATCAACTGTTTCTTTCCGAGGCGTGAATATACTGTAAAATTCTGCAGTATGCTCCCCTTCACTGCAAGAAAGTAACATCTTCTCAGAAAAACTGCGAGAGAGAGCTAAGCTTGAGCGAGCTAATATAGTTTGGTTTTGGTGTGTTCAGAGCATTGCATAGCTCATATCTCTGATTGAAATATTTGTTCTCTGCATCAGACTTGGGTCAAGGCCAAAATCGATGATATCAGTTCTGAATTCCTGGCAACTCATCATGCTACTGTTAGCCTGTGATCTTGGATTGGATAGTTATGGAAGAGAGTACTATTATGATGGGAAGAGGGGAGGTCCTGAGAAGAAAAATAACCCTTAATTTGATATATTACAGAATTGTTCCTGAAATACTATAATAGCCCGACAGCAGATTTAGGTATACTGAAGTTATTACTTAATACAAAGCTAAATCCAACGCAGAAACACTATGTTTGCAAATTGCAATGATGTCGTACAATGTATGTGGTGCTGTCGGGAATTCTTGGTCTATGCAGAATCGTAGCAGAATGGGTTCTATCTATGAATGGGTAACGTTGGTTTCATATTCCTGAATCATCCGAAAGCCCCACTTGAATTCTCTTGAATATCTACACTGCTGAGTCATAATTATGGGACTTGCATCTCTTTTGTGACCAGCTACAGGTATAACATCCTAGTGAGCTTTCTTGCATTATCTGCGTTGCTGAGCAGTCAGCACCATCACCACTTGAATGTACTATCTATGTCTTAGTCTTTGGTCCGTGATCCGACCGTAGTGGAGCTCTAGTCTTGTCGCCGAGGGCTTATGCTGCTTGGTATGCGTAGGTCCTTGTTTTAAACTCCATTCGGAGCAGTATTTCTGCTTTTTCATAAAACAATGATCCTTGATTTTTGTTACCAGCAGTGTTTACTGAAGATTTTATCAGTTTTGTTGACACTTGGAAGATCATACACCTAGTCATTAGAGCTTACTATATTGCCGAGTTGATCAGTTCAATGCCGCTTGCTGGTTAGGTTGTTCATGTCTGCCACACCTACACAGCTCGTAGAAAGAATCTGAGCAAACTTTTTGTGATATATCTTCTTCCTTTGTTTGCATCAACTAATGTTGTCTCAACATTCCTGCAGATCGAAGCTGATGAGGTGTGCCGAACCAGCTAAGTGTGCTGCCGCTGTTATAGCCTGATGCCCTGATCTACAAGATCTGTACTCAGTTGCTCACTGGCAAGGCTCTATCAAGTAATGATCGGCGTCGACATGCTGTAGCTGTGCCATCTGCATGACTGTATGTTGCGTCTCGTGACTGTATCACTTACTTTAGGTTCATAGGTGCTACTTTTGCTCCTTCTTTAGATTTAGATCATGAAAATGATTCAGATGCTCAACCGATTTGTAAATTGTTTGCAACTCCGTATCCGTGATGTTAGCTCTGCATTTTGAATTGGAAGAATCCCGTAGATTTAATATTGTTTGCTTGATGGCGTGCAAAGATATAATTTGATTAATGTGTGCTACCGAATCCCCAGTTCTACGACCTGTCCTTGAATAGTTGCTCACTTCCCATGTGCCATTAAGCTGACCAGCAAGAACTAGAGAACATACACAGATACACTGCAGATTTTAACTTGTTGCTGTGGTAATTTTGCATCCCCGTCTTATTATTTCCTACCTGAAATTATTCCGTCCTTGTTTTTTTCTGCGCCACACTTTGTATTATGTTTTGAGTGAGCTACTGATGCAAGGACCAGGACGGGGCAGATTGCAAGTACAAGTGAGTTCATAGTGCACATTGCAAGCTTTTTCAGTGAGGAAGCCTGATAATAATTAGCTAAGGAATTTGCCAGCTTTTGTGCTGATGATTTAACCGGGTCCTGTACTTTGCTGGAACCTGGGAACTGTAAAACTTGATACCGTGCATCATTCAATGGAACACGCGGGGGGTCTAAAAAAAATATAGATCGTACAAGCAGCAGCATAACACAAGACACTACTACATGCTTCAGTAAAACATACATTCTCATTTGGCGATTCTCCTGTTCCATCCGTAGGATCTCGCTGCTATCCTCATGGCTGGCTAGTGAGTGCATGCTGCCCCTTCTCTACTTGCGGTTTCAGTTTTCCCCCTTTATTTTCCCGCACATTGCATGGTATGCATTCTCACAAACTACACCCAGAATCGATATGAACCTATATATGCACAAAGGACAAATACCTTTTTGTCAATTGTTTCCTCGTGTTTATCTTAGAGGCTTGCCGATCATCCTTGTCTTGTGATTCAACTGCATGAGATCAACTGCATCATCAGTTCCGAAGGACTATGCAGAGCTGAGATCCCAACGCCGTCAGTGTGATGGGTTTCTGGATGAGACCGTTTATTCCCGACCGACGGGACATCTCGCGGATGCCGTCGTCGACGCTCATGGCGAGAGCTGCGACTATGAGGAGCCAGCACCTGTTCCTGAGCTCCCTGATCCTGAGGGCCACCTCGAACACATCCATGTCGAGGTCAAGGAGGAGGAGCTGAAAAGAAGAGTCGGCGCTCCCCAGCAAGGCCAGGCAGTGGGCGCCCGACGATACCGATGTGACATGGCAGCCGAGCTTCTCAAGGAGCTTCTGCGTCACAGCCTGGCTCATGCCGTCGCCGTCCGCGAGCAGGATCCTCAGGCCATCGAAGCGGGGAAGGGACGGTGGCGTCCTGCGGCACACGCCTGATTGCTGCAGCTGAAACTGCAGAATGAGGGTGATGCTTTCTTCATGTGACGCCGACCACATGCTACCATTCATCATCTGAGAAATGAATCATTCAGGCCATGTGTTAGTAAGCTGTTCAAATTAACAAAATTTCTTCTGGTATTACCAAGTTACCAACCTGCACAATCTTCTTCCACATGCTGATCTGAGAGCTGGCCGGTTTACCGGGAGATAGGGTGCACCCAATTGATCTTTCCATCGCAACCTGAAACTTGACACATATGCTACAACCCGGAGACAGATCTGGCTGCACCGGGATGCAATCCCCTTGGCCCACGTCGCAAGTCTTGATGGAGAACAGGAGACGCCCTGCATTGCTGCGCTGCTGGCTAAGCAGAGCACCCACCATTTGCAGTAGGAGATGGAAGACTCGGGTCTCATCGCCGACGACCCACGCTGGTAAGGAATTCTCCAGCTGGTAGGAGAAACTAACTCCTTCGCAACCGGCCAGGCATCCCGCGACGCTCATCGCCTCCCTGATCAGGGAGTGGAGGCCAAATGGCTTGCGGTTCACCGTCAACGTCTCCGTGGCGACATCATTCATCAGTGCCAACGAGAGGGTGCCTGTCCTGGCAATGGCATCGGCCACAAGCCTCTGCTCGGGGCGCATGTTCTCCACCTGCGACACCATGGAGAGCAGCCCAACGATGGAATACATCGGCTTTCGCATGCCGTGGCACATGGCGTTCTGGATGTTGTTGATACCATTGGTCGCCATCATCGCTTCGTGCTTGGCGTGCAACAGGGCCCTGTGCTGCTCGCCGAGCTTGTCGCGCATGGCCTGCCACTCCTCCAGGATCGACGCGTGAGAAAGCGCCACAGCGACCTGATCGGCGACTGCCTTCACAACCTCCAGGTCTTGGCTGACCCATTCTCTAGAACTTGAACCTGACCCCTTGCTGCGAAGAACCAGCACCAAGATGGCATAGGAGCTTGCCACCGGTGTCTTTCTTCCGTCGAAATTGGAGACCTTGAGCATGGGGATCCGTATGGCAGCCACGGTTCCCGGTGGCTGGAGACCGCCGCTGCTCGCCGTGGCTAGCGCCGAGGCTGGACTGAGCACCTTGGCAGGCTCGCTGGCCATTACGTCGAGCACGTCGGGGTTCCGGGGAGATAGGAGGCTGCGAGCCGAGCACGACGGCGACGGGGCCCTTGCCTCTGAGGCTGAGCTGATGCACGAGGTGCAGGCCGGCGCCGGCGTCGTGGTGACCAGGCATCCATACGGCGCAGCTGTGGAGCGCGAGGGCGTCGGCGAGGTGGAGCATGGTGGTGTGGAGGATGGTGTGCGCGTCGAGCGGCGGCGAGCTGCGGATGCTGTGGGTGAGCATGCGGACGACGCGGGAGGTGGCCTCGACGCGGCGGCGGACGACGCCGAGGTCGCGGTCGAGCTGGCGCGCCTTGGCGCGGAGGAGGGCCTCCCGGAGCTTGGCGCGGATGAGGCGGGGGATGAAGGCGACGAGGGAGACGGCGGTGGCGAAGGAGACGAGCGCGGAGAGGAGCTTGGCGGCGGTGGAGGCGAGGAGGAGGCCGGAGGAGTGCGGGTGGGCGTGGGAGAAGACGGCGAGCAGGTGGGTGGCGCCGCCGAGCACGGCGAAGGAGGCGAGCTGCAGCAGGAGCCACTTGAGCGGGGCGAGGTCGGCGCAGGAGGCGAAGTAGAGCAGCTCGAGCGGGATGGAGAGGTAGGAGGCGGCGATGAGGAAGTCGCTCACCCGCTGGCACTGCAGCATCGCCTCCACCGCGGCGTCCTCCCGCCCGTCGCACGCGCCGCCGCAGTAGTAGAGCCGCTGCGCCACCCCCGCCGCCGCCGCCGCCGAGAATTGCCGTGTCATTGCTTCACTGTCCCGTGTGCAGGTTGAGCTAGCTAGCTGAACACTGAGCAGTCAACCGAACGCAGTGTGTGTGTGCATGCGTGCAATAATTTGGTCGGAAGATCCCAAAATGCCGGAGAGAAATAGAGACGAGGTGGAGGATTCCGGTGCGGTGGAGAGCCAGGAGCAAGACACGTGTGTACCGACTACCGAACGTTGCCATGCCCATGCAGCGGCCGGCCATGCAACTGACACCGCCCTGATTAGTAAACAGCCCAAACCCAGCCCAGCCCGGCCCGGCCCATACTAGTAAACAGCCCAAGCCCAGCCCACAGGTATGGCTTCCTCTAAAAAAACAGAGGCACGACCATGGCATGGAACGAACAAACTTCTGAAAAAGAGGAGGAATAAGACTCGGCTACGTTTTCCCAGCTTCCCAGACAAATGATTCATCCTGACTAGGAATATTCGGTTTAAAAACTTGCTTGAAATTGCTTATTCACTTCACCGGATTATTCGCTGTTGTACATGTGTCCACAGAAAGTTTCCGCTGATGAAGAGGCGATGCATATATCACATAAAAACAACACGCTGAAAGAATGCGTTGGCTTCACATGAGACCTAAGGCTTAGGCTAGTGAGAGCTCTCCGGCAGGGATTTTCCTCTTCACCAATTTCTCCCATGATTCATTGGTTTCTTCAATGACCTTCAGGGCATATGCCTAGTTGTGACGAACAAGGATGACATCAGATCCAAAAAAGAAAATATCTTGTGCATTTTAGTAACAGAAGAAGCTAGGATGAAACTTACCTTGCTTGTGGGCTTGTTGCCGAGGCCGAATCTGTTGGCAGGCTTTCCGTCTGGTATCTTGTAGTCCCTGAACCAGTCTCTGATAGCAGTCAATGTTCCCTGAACAGGTGTCGAAAGTGTTGGTTAAAATAAATGTAAAAAACAATGAGGCGGTAATATTGATTGGAATTGGTTCTTAATGCTAACTGCGGAACTGGTATCAAGTCTGAACTTGCACAAGAGCTATGATAACTTGCACATTTTCAAGACAAAGCCTATAATCCCAACAGGAAAAGTCTTCATGGGAATCCACCAGTGGTTGCTATAGAAAATCCCGTGGGTGATGACTAGGGTTGAATAATTATACCAGGAGTGCCATGAATGCAAAACTAAATTTGCTGCAAAGGATTTGCTGCTTCCAAGCTACTGAGCTGAGGTAAAAACCAGAAACAGAAAACGGTGCTCATGTGACACGTGCATATCCTATTTTCCATCGAGGAGAGGAGATAGGCAGCAGATGCAGATACCATAGGAGAACAAGGACAAGGACATCAGTCGTACCGGAAAATGCTCCTCGACATCATCTACATCATTCACAAGAGATGCTTTGGGATCATCCAGAGAAATGGCCACAATTTTCCAGTCAAGCTCTCCCTCGTCAATCATTGCCAAAGCCGCCAATGGTTTCACCCTAAGAACATCCCCGATGTTAGCTCGTCTTTCACCAATCTCAACAACGTCAACTGAGGAAAAAAGTCAAGAAAAAGACTTATTAGAGTGGCTAGAGCTAATATAAAACCATGCTCATCAAAGATAGTATATATAAAAATTAACTACCGGGATCATTGTCTCCAAGTGCTCCTTCAACATCAGCATTTGCAGCAGTTGGGTCCTCCCATGTTTGGGGAAGTAACCCATAGTTCCAGTTGATGTTGTACCTGATGTAACCGATAAAATCAGGAATATGAATATCCAATGCACAGATCTATAACAGGGCCACTAGCAGCGTAAATTCGATGTCTTGATTACCTTGCCAAGCACACAAGTTTAAAAACTGAAGCTTACAAAAAAAATCGCTAGACCAATAAGAAAAAATAATCACTTCAAGTCAAAACAAGGGATAACAGAGCAGCTTAAGATTTCTTTCGTCTAGAAAAATGACCAATCCTAGTAAATATTCAACATGACACTTTAACCAATCAGTTCAACCTACCTTTAGTCAGTTCGTGTTGGTGGCAAAACAAATATAGCTATACAGTTAACACAAAATGTTGCAGATATTTATTCAAGAGCATCTGAACATTATATCCTCACAAGATCTGCTATTTTATTTTGAGATGGACATATGACAACAGAGAACCAAACTAGACTTGAAAGTGATCCCACTGACAAACATAGGAGAATATAAAACCTTCAAATAATCCTTACAATAAAGCATATGACAGCCGCATTTACACACTCTAAGTAAAGCCCTCCAAAAGCGACTGATGCAATAATACTATGTCCCTATCATTTCCCCACTGTACCACAACAGAAAAGCATGAAAATAACTATTTTTCTTCCAAAGTTGCCTCATAAATAAAGAAAAACAGCGACCATTAGATGGTGCGAACTCAAAATGACAATCCACCATGAGAAGTAAAGAGCATGCAAATGTCAACACTGCATGATTGAACAGCTTAGTTACGGATTTTCCACTGCAACACTTCAAATGGTGCAACTAGAACACCCATATGAACTACACGTACAAGTGCACATGTGTCTCGATATTGCCACTTCAAAATCGAACTATCATGGCCAAGTTGTTCGCTAGTATTTTCGCAAAGGATCGTCAAATTGCCAAAAGGTATCAAAGACATTTTAAATTAGCCAATTTACATAAAGTTTGTAGCTCTTAACACTGAACAGACATATTTACTCAGCAATAATTCCATAAGTCTCAGCCATAAAGGCAAAAAGACTGTAAACATTTTGACAGAAGACTACAAGTACTTCCCTTCATTCCACCATCGTCAAATGAATCAAATTACCAATTTGCAATTTCAGTCACCCGTTGACAATTGATACATATCAGTTAAACTCGAATATGCTAAATTCGTGAATGAGAAGGATGCAACCTCCCACTAAGTTTGAAAGAAAACTGAATTTGTAAACACACAAGCATAAACTTGGCTACTAAAACCACAAATGTGCCAATCAAATGCCAATTATGGGGATGGCATCCTCTGACTCTGTATAGCATATGGTGTTTTACTTGACTTAAGGTTCTAGAACCAAAAACGAAATATAATTCATGGTAGTACAACAGGAAGAAATAATTGTTACTGGTCTCTAATTTACTCCATTCGTCGTTCTTAACATGAGAGTAAAAAGCTTAAAATGGTAAACCTATGGCATTCTTTTCATGTCGATGAAACACCCAGCCCTCTACTTTTTTGGATTAGAAGGGCCTCACGGCCCCCAATTTCATTATGATGAAGTTGGAGTTCAGGACAGAAACCAATTGGCATGTATTAATCAATTGGCTAGCTATTATACCCTCAATTTAAATACACATGCTTCTAGTTTTAACATGACAAACACAGTATTTTCAGGAAACTACGGCACTGGGGGAGTCCTTACGGGTAATAACGGAGGTTGCCCTTCTTGGTGTCCTGCTTGATGGGAGTGTATGCCTCGTCGGTGGCGACCTCCATCTTGGCGCTGCTCTCCTTGGGGATCTCCACGATGAAGTGGAACGCCCCGTCACCGGCGCGCAGCGGAACGTCGTGCCACGGGGACACCTTGCGGCCGCCGCCGTCGACGAGGAAGACGCGGTAGTCGAGCGTCTCGGGCTGTCCCAGGTCCTTGGGCTTGAGCTCGGTGGGCCGGAGGAGCGCGGTGGTGGTGAGCCCCGGACGCTGGAAGCGGACGGCGGTGCGGGGGCGGCAGCTGCTGCGCAGGAGGCCGACGCCTGCCAGGCGCGTGAAGCGGGTCGCCGCCGTGGCGGAAGCCGTGACCGCCGTCGCCATTCGCGGTGGCCCTGGGGGTGGGTGGGAGAGAGGGAGGAGGCGGCGGCGGCGGCGGTCAGTGCAGACTGGAAAGTGGAGCTGCGGATGACGAGGCCGGCTTTTGCGTGTGGCTACTGGCTATGCTAGGTGGGCCCTCGTGCTGACAGATCTCGAGAATGTTTTCGTGGGCCACGTGCAGGGCTTATTTGTAGGGTAGGCCTAGGCCCATTGGGAAGTCTGCCTGAGAATTTGGGATACCTGTCCAATGCATGCTTCTGTAGGAAACTTCTTTTCTCAAAAAATTAATAAATAAGATTGTTCTAAAAAATAAGAAAAAATAATTCATATTTTCATGTTCTTTAAAAACACCTTATAGTGCATACACACATTAATTGGTTAATGGAGACGAAGTTGTAGAGTTTCAAGACCGACCGAGTAACCATATACGACTTGTTATAGACAAAAATGTCATGATCATATCTTACTCTCGTAAAAAATCATTTCTTGATAAAATAATAATCCATAATAATAAAATAAATGGGACGTCTATCGGAGGTTCAATCCTTGGTGATTAGAATGTTATGTGTTTTGGTTCTTGCATGATTTTGGGATACATTTATATCTAAATTTCTAAATGTTCATATTCCTATATTTTGAGTACCTGCGTTCCCAATGTGTCAAAAATAGGTTTGATATTATGTTAAGATATCTATGAAATGGAGAGTGTATGAATGCATTCCACGGAAATTTTGTGATCTCAATCGTATGATCCAAGTAAAATTCTATAGATTGAAATCCTCTAAAGTTCCTATAAATCCGTTAAATCCAAAGATCCTTACTATATGCTCTACTACAAAGTTACCGCAGTCAAAAGAATGAAGATTAATAGACTCATCCATTGGACAAAATCTTTGGGAGAAATCCCTATAGTCCAACTCATATTGTCTTTATTTGCAATGCCATTGAACCAAATGGGTAAGGATTACAATTTGTTTCTCGTAGTGTTGCCTATCTACGTGCGTGTGTGTGTGTTTGCAAATTTCAACAATTAGCAGTTTATTGCTGCCTACGTTGCAATGAGAAATTCTTCTTACTCGGAGGACAATATGTTGATATTGTCTCTCGAGAATATGCACATAATAAACCTAATGAACAATTCGTCACAATTCCAGCAAGAACCGCATGATGAGACTTCCGAACATAAGCTTGAATCCTGATTCCTGAAAACGACATCATGAAGTAGGAACCAGGAAGCAGATAGCACAGCCCTCTGTTCAGGGAACAGCAAGAATTATGGCGGTGCACAATGACGTTTTTGCATAAGAAAAGTCTAACATATACACAATGATCATTATTCAATTGAGTTACGCATCAATTGTATATGAATCAGGAGAGATGCTGCGCGCACTTCTAGTATGCTACCGTGTATCTGCATTCCAGGTTCAGTTCCATTTGCAGGAACATGCTGCATGACTCCGTTCGATCAGAAAGGTGAGAAATTCTACTTGACTACAATTGCTCCCGAAAGAATGTTTGGCCAAGTGCATCAACCTCTCTGTGGGTTGGCTAATTGGCTCGGGAGGAACCAAGCAACACGTTTGTCTAGAAAAAGCCAACTGTTGAGTTTTTTTTTCCCCGGCATGTGCATCCATGAGATGCAATGATGCATGCAGCCTTTATTTTATTGATTCAACGTAATCCGGCAAAAAACGTTACAACGAACGAACATACAAATCAAAGCCGCTAAATACTAAAAACACCACAACTAGCACAAACAATAAAGAGAATGAGGCATTATGGGCCGGCACAGCCATCACCTGCTCACTTGCCAATTCCAAAGATAGCATCTTGTGTACACAATCCAGAAGTCGCCTCCACCATCTTCCACTGACCCCTTTCTAGAGCATATATCGATGTGAAGACCCTCGCTAGGCCGTTCGTCGACACCCCACGGTGTTAGACAACACCACCACCATGCGCGCATTCATCTACGCATGTGCGTTCGCCACCGGGACACCGCGGCGCCACGCCGCCAAGTCCTGCCGGCCAACACAGCAAGACAACGCCGCTCCACCTGTGGTACCGTGCGAACTCCGGGAAACCAGCACCGCCGCCATGAATGACTCTCCAGCCGATGAACCTCCAAAACGATGCCCCCAAGAGGGAAACATGACCACGAGTGCCGCCATCGTCTGATCCGGTGCCCCGTATCTAAGATTTCTCCTGGAACCTCTTATGGCAGGGATACAAGAACTGCATCGACGACGCCTCCAGCAAGGTGGCAGAGGTCATGGACGCCGCCGCCGTCGACATAGATCGCATCTGAGCACAACTTTCGTCAGCCATTTTGCCATCCCAAACAACGTCGACCGATTTGCGGATCTTGGCCAGCAGCATGGCATGCCCAGCTGAGCACGCCCGGCCCTCGGCTGCTGCCCTACGCAGCCATCGGAAGACCAGCCACCACCGCCCCGAGGCCGCCGCCCCAGTATCTGAACTTCGGCACACACGCATCCAACGTCCAGGGCAGCCGCCGCCTCGCTTTGGCGGAGGACTCCCGTCGCAAGAACAGACAAGGAGATGAGATCTTGCTGTCCGCCGTCCGCCGGGAGGGGCTTTGCCCACCGGCTTCCTCTGGCGGCGGCGGGGATATGGAGTGGAGGAGGGTGGGGACGGTGGCGGCTAGGGTTTCACCCCGAGCCGCCTCCTGGGATCGACGCGTGTTGTTTTTAGTGAAATATCCGATTTTATGGATAAACTAGGCAGTGTATGTCAGGCTGAACATACGGAAAACACACACAAACAACGATGATAACTGTTACTCCCTCCGTTCGGAAAAGGATGACTTCTATTTGTCTAAATACGGATGTATCTAGACATGTTACAAGTATAGATACATCCGTATTTGAACAAATGGAAGTCATCCTTTTCCGAACGGAGGGAGTACATTTTACTTCCATTTTACATCTGGGTCAATGTGGTGCATAAAAGAATATGAAAAGTAAAAACCGTCTTACATATCTAAATGGAGGGAGTTTAGATAAGTTAATTTTCTCGGAATAGCCTTTTGCCCCGTTTAATATTATAAAGCCACTAGGCTGAACGATAAATAGTGTTGTGGAGAACTTCATACAAACTGATAACAAAACACGACACAACAAACTGAATTCACTAACAAGCGGTAGAATTGCACTAGTGGGGGCCCACGCATGTCGCCAAGAATAAGTAGAGGAGGCAACCCGAATGCGTCGCCACAACCGGGAGCATCCGCACCCACCAAGACACGACTCACCGTGCCGCCGTCGACATGTCCGTCCGAGATAGATGAGAATTTTTGCACTAGGTGCTGGCTAAAGGAGTGGTGAGGAAGGCCAAACCAGCGGCCCCAAGAGGGACACGACACCCACAAGAATCGACACCGCCGTCTCCAAGGCGCGGAACTTTAGCTCGACACCTCCCACACACCTCGCCAAAGATACCCAACCACCATGGCCACCAAAGAGGACCAACCACGATGAACGGGAGCTCCATATCTAGATAGGGGAAGGACCACCGTCAAAGACAGATACCTTGACATGATAACCCGCCATTATACACCTCAACATCATGCGCCAACACTGTTGCAATGCTGCTCGTCAAAGAACCAAATACACATTCCGCCACCCAGAGCCGCCGCCATGGCATCTTAAGCCCAAAGACCCCCTCGCCACCACCAGACTTCGCATGAATCAACCACCGGAGGAAGCCACCACAATGTAGACGAAACCCACATCGACCCTAGCCCACGGTGACGGTCGGACTAACCCCCCTAGAGCAAGGATGGGCAACCCGGCGATGACCCCCTACCATCGAGCGGGAGGGTAGTGGAAAGGGCCCTCCTGGCCGTGGCATGACCTCCCCCCGCCCTACCACAACTCTTCCGGCAGGCCAAAAGTACATGGTGAGGTGGGGCCGTAGACCCATTTGGTCTTGACCCCCATCGGTGGCCCCCAACACGGCATGGCGAGGCTCCTCGTGGCGACACTCGGATCTTGGGAGACGGGAGGGGAGGAGAAAGGACATAGGAGCGGCAGAGGACCATCTTGATCGCCACAACCTACCACAGAGGCTTTGTTGACGGGGAATCTGGCGGCGTGGTGGTAGCAAACGCCACCTGTGTTGCCCAACATGGTCGATGTGGGGGCCAGAGGTTCTCACTCTACTTATCAAGGGATCTTGTTTTTAGTCCTTTGCCTTGTAATTTGCTCCAAGGTCTAGTTAATTAATACAATGTTAATTATTTGCTAGCTGAGAATTGGCTTAGCACTTACTAGTAGAGTACTACATTGTTGGGGATTTGTGTCGCGATTCGTGGACCTATAAGTTGTAAGTTGGGTTGTAACCGATATATTTTTAGTTGCAGGTGAAATTCCTCGGACTGTTGGATTTGCTTCACGGTCCGTTGTAGCCATGAGTTGTAATATGGGTTGCAAATAAGATTCGATAATGTCACCCAAATGAGAATTAAGCTAATTCTCATTCGATCCAGAATTAGTCACATCATAATCAATATGAATACTAATATTTGGCCTTTCAACTGGATTGTTCATCATATTATCAACAGTTCTTCATTTGTCCTTTGATACAGAAAATGAAATTAATTTCAGCCAAGCAAAAGCATGCCAAACTTCTCTCCACCTGTCATGAACTAATGGATAAGGAGCCGAGGATGCCACAACGGACAGGATCGATGGAGCAAAAGACTAGGATCCATTTCCCTCCCAACAAAAGACAGCATTACATTTCCTTCCCGCAAAAGGAGAAGAGAATAGAAGCTGATATCCCAGAGATCCGCACTCCCATGATAGGCCGGAGTGGCCCTAGAACTCCAGCCACAGATTAGTTTAGGCTGACAGCGCGAATCAAACGCCTCAAATCATTGCCGCTAATGACGTCGATCGGTGGCCTTGGGCTGTAATTCATGCGAGCACTGGTCGGTATTGAATATTCGATGATTGATATCTATGTCGTCATCTTCTAATGACAGGGTTAGCATTACCTATTTTGTTAATCCACCAAAACTTCAGCCAGAAGCGGCGCCTAAAACTAATCATTCTGATCGACGGTTCTGTTGCTGTCGCTAACCCAATGATCGATCCATGTATTGGACGTAGGTACGTAGGAAGAGAAGCTACGCACATTAGCACCACGACGACGACGAGGACGACTTTGCTTGGTGGGACTACCGGTCGGTGGTGGTGCTGTTGTTGTTCTAGCAGGAAGCAACGCGGATTGGAGGCGAGTTGGCCATTGGAATGGCTAAACTAGGCACTGGCTGAGTGGCTGGTGAAGCCAATTGGCCTACGTATTTTCTTTTTTCATTTGCCTTTTGTCTACTGGATGATATTGACCAGACTCCAGAGAGAAAGATGGCGTCCGGTGAGTGCGTGCTTGTGTGACTCATGGGCAAATCAGATGGAAACGCAGGACGGTGTACCACGGCTAGCTGGATTGCCGAGATGTATATACCACCGTGGCTGTGCTATGAAGATACGTCCATCTCTGTATTCCCTTTTCAGGCGACGCGACGCCGACAGGGGCGAAAACGAAAGTGAAAAATGGTATATATATACTCCACCTGGGTGCAGGGTGCTGCCAGAGACAAGATCACCATCTGTTGTCCATTAAATGGATCCAACACACACAGTCCGAGTTGACAAAGAGTCAGACTATTTATACTACTCCCTATGTTTTCCATAATAACAGGGGTGCCCTGGAAGGGGCATTTAAGCACCCGTAAGCATATGCTCCCAGTTTTTAAAAAAGTTTTAAAAAACTGAGAAAAAATCCGCCACATTTTGACATTCTATTTGCCCACAAAGTCATTTGACGAAAACTAGACATTTCTTGCTTCAAATGTAAAAGAGACAAAATTCGGTGCTAAAAAATGTTTTTTTATTGAGACATTTTTTGTTTATTTTTACACAGTCCACAAAAAATATCGGGTTTCTACGAAACTTGGCATGCGGAAATAGAATGTTGAGATGTACGCGCCAATTTTTCCCCCGGTGGCAGAAGCATTGCTCCCATATGTCGAAGTTAATTTCACATGCCCCTGGTTTTATTTTCATGAAAATGAAACTACTACTCGTGCCTATTTTCCAATGATTAAGGTGTATTTTATTTCGTTAAGACTATGATTTGACCAACAATTACTCTTTAACATGGTATTTATGTTAGTAACAAAGTACTTTTGAAAATAATGTAGCTAACGACAAAAACTTTATGTCATATTGTTAAAATATATTGCCCGCCTCTCTTCATGAGTTCGGACTTTTTGTTGAGTTAGCTGGTGCAAGAATTTAATATAATATTAGAGCCAAAAGGTTTAGAGTTTAAAGACCCTGCCAACACAGTGTTGTAAAAATAAATATCTACGGCCTACATCGATACAACGTCTAAGTACTAAAAAAGTTTAGACGTGATGAGAGTGTTGAAATATATTGTCCATCTCTCTATTAGTTCCCACTTTTTTTTTGCGGGAAAAAAGATGATTAGTGCATTAACTCAATAGCATTGTATTGATTGAGCAATTGTTGGGCCAAAACTTGTCTTAACTCAACAAAATACACCTTACTTTTACTTTTCGAAACGGGAAGGGTAGTTCTAATTTCTCAGCCGGATTGCGGCAGTTGCATGAACTTTTGTCCTACTTAACCTGGCCTACCCTACACTGAAGAAAGGGCACTTTTTTCATGTGTACAGCACCGAAACAAACGGATTTGGTACCTGACTTTATTGGTTATAAGTTGCTGCAGTGTCGCACATTGTATAAACTAGGAAAATATGCCCGTGCGTTGCAACGGGAGAAACAAATTCTCACTACTTATAGCGTTCCATCCGTGTTGCACGATGAATCTGATAAATCTCAAGATGGTCAGCGCGTTCCGGTTGATATTTATTGAGCATGAGCATACTGCCTAGATGTATTGACCCGATCGTCGAGGGTCGACTAAATTGCTATTTTTTGTAGCTCCAACCGGTTTCCTTTACAAACATACGGTTCATCGCGAGCGAATGGGTGCAAAAAAGATAAATGTTTCCGTGCAAAAATTCTTTCTACTTTTGTTTTTCAGAAAGTGATGCGTGGCTTATAATCTTGAGGTTATGTAGGAATGAGTAGATGTATGCCTCCGTGGCTGTTGGATGCGTCTATGGTTTGTGCTTTTGCTTTAAATTTATATTTCCTGATTTGCTACAGCAGAAAAAATTAAACGGCCGAAGTAAGTTTCGTGGACGACTTTGGGCCAGGCCCATAGAGAGGATGGACGGATATTTGAGCGGAGATACCCTCGATCCGGGTCTGTTTCGCATGCTCGGCCTAGCTGAGCGAAGAAACGACCGGGACTCCTATTTAGTACCACCTTGACAAACTACCGATATGTTCGAAGCGCGTAATGAGACGACGTACCAAATCAAAACCGAACCAAGGAAGCGACGTACCAAACTAAAACCAAGGAAGCCTTGCTGACTTTATTATTAGGTAAAGAATTGGGTGTACGAGTCCATCTTGAAATGTGCTTATCTATAGCCTGCAATGGAACGGGATAGCAGGAAGAAGAACCGAAGCCGCGAGAGATGGTAGTGGAGAGGCCACTGCACTGCAAGTACCTTCGTGTCAAACCACACTCACCGGTATATACCTCTCATTGCCGTACCACCAAACCGGAGGCGGTTCCCCGGTACGGCCGGCCGGGTTAAACAGACTTTCCAGGGATGCATGAGTTGGAAGGATCGAGCTGAAGCCGCGCAGCAAAAAGGCAAAGCGGTCGAGGTATTTTCTGTGGGGAGCTAGGAGAGATCGGTCAATTAATTCGATCGATGGAGACGACGGATCGATGGACGGATGTGGGGATTGTGCATCCTCACCGGAGCGCACCATGGCCGGCGCACTACATAGGTGGCATGGCAGCTGGGCGCCGAACGTCGTACTACACGCCCTGATTAATTGTTGCCTCCATTAGCATTAGGTGGACGCCCCTCTCAATCGCGCCTCGTTTGTGCAAAAAAGGAAAGGCAGCACTCCGGTAATATTTATGCACTAATCAATCGTATCTTGATTTGGTTAGAGTGTGAAGAGGAAAGAAGGTGAGAAGATATATCTCACAGGTCACAGCGTGGGACAGGGAGAGGAACGAGGTGACCGCCGGTTGAGCGGCCCACCAAAAATTTGCTTAGCTAGGTTGCAAGATGAAGGCGTCAAGCGGCGTCCCGCTTAGGCTCCCTTAACTAGGGATCAGTACAAAAACCAAAAAATCTGTTAAATAAATGTTACAAGTAGTATGTCTACTTTGACTGGAGCGGGCCGGGTACGGGTGCCGCTATGCAACCTGAGTTGCAAGGGTGGACAA
The DNA here is from genome assembly GCA_947311845.1 of Poa pratensis. NCBI lineage: Eukaryota > Viridiplantae > Streptophyta > Magnoliopsida > Poales > Poaceae > Poa > Poa pratensis. The sequence continues at coordinate 14,320,994 of CAMZMU010000063.1, forward strand.
TAAGCTCCAAACTCAAAAAGCTCACGAGACGCTCATTAGCTCAGCTCGTTTAAGCTCGGCTCATTTTGTTAATGAACATTGTCAATCTTTGTCTTTAGCTAGTTCTGCTTAATGACTCTAAAGAGCAGGTCGCGAGCAGCTCGTTAAACTCGTTAATTGGTAGCAGACTGGCCAGACTAGCTCATCCAGTTAGATCCCAGCTCATTATCTCATTTCTATCTATGTTTGACCGCTCAAATCTTTCCAAATTCTCTTAGTTTATCGGTAGTTCTCAGGCGTGTATGTCGAGCATTGATTTTCGGTTCCAGGAATTTTGTAAAAAAGGGTGAAAACGTATGATGGCGCATGCGGCCTTGTAGCCCCAAATTGTTTCAGCTGGGTCTAGAACTTGTTGGGGAACAAGCTACGCAAAACAAAAAAATCTACGCAAAGTTCATCACCAAGATAAGATAGCTATCGAGGTGCACGAAACGATAACATGCATACACTTAAAGAACATCGATGAAGTGGAAAACGACGGTAGTCGATACCAATTCCTGCAGCTAGGTTATACCTCCCAGTCGCGAATATCTCCTAAAAATGCTCCCATGATCAAGTGTCAAAATACACGACACCCTCGAAGTATCCACATGTTCTGCAAGTAGGTTCACCGTGCATGACGTGGGTCTCCCTAAAACGATGTCACGAGGAACCAGTTTGATGTAGATCATGAAGATCCCGACTTGTCTTGTAGATTAGATCTAAAGGAGGTCGACGATTCGGCAACGTTTTCGCGAGAGAGAGGTGGTGTCACCGGCGCCAGGCAAAGGCGGCGGCTACGAGTTGGGTGGAGGCGTGCGGCCTGGGAGGGGATGGCCATGCGCCTTGGGGTTCCCTCCCCTGGCCGTTTTTGTCCTCTATATATGGGTGGCAGCCCAGGGGGAGGCTGACCTTGGAGGTAGAGTCCCTTCGGGATTCCTCCTTCTATTCGGCTTAGGAGGGTAGTCCTTGTTCCATTCCACCTCCCTCCATTGATGTGGCCGGCCCACCCTTGGTTGGTGCCTTGCCCCCAAGTTAACTAGGGACGACCCATCAGGAGATGTTCCAGATCCTTCTAACTTACTTTAAGATCTTTTAGACCTTCTGAAACCTTCCGCTATATTTCAGAACCTTTCGATTACCTTCCATATATAGTCTGGATCATTTCTAGATATTTCATGACCATCTGGAAATATCCGAGAACACTTCCGGAACCCTTCTCTCTTATCAAGTATATCATAGTTGCATTCCTATATGCAGCTAAACCGTTAAACATGTGACCCTTTAGGTTTGACACAATATGGAATTATGGACATGAACGAGAACCATCCCGGTCAATAAACGACAACGGCATCTGGATACCCATAACGGTTCCCATATTATCTACGAAGACTTATCTGTGAATCTTAACATTCCATTTACATATCTATTTACTTCGCGATACCCCTTTACTTGTATTCCGATGTCCGCGTGATTAACACATAGTCACATACCTATGCAGGTTATTGACATCGTAGTAACCGAGAGGGTTCTATCTGTCATCGGAGGAGTAAATCGCAGTCTTGACGTACCACATCATACTTTCTGATATACCCGAAAGACATCTTTATTATCACCCATTCATGAAATGACGTTTGACGCCCCTAAGTACACATCCAGTATTCAGGACTACAATACCCTCGTGGTTTAGGAATGTTTAGTAAACCTGAACACATGCGATGAGTAAGTACTGATAGCTTATATGATGACACATTCCAGGTCTATCCAACAAGTTACACTAATAATCTCTCTTGATGAATTAGGACATTACCGTACTATTAAGAAAAAGGTTCAAAACGATTGGCAATCTGAAGCCGTAGCTAGTTCTAGTCAGCGTGTTTTATAAATTACTCATCTATTAAGATGTTTTGTAGTGAGCATCAATATGCAACAACAATCTTCAACTTCGTTTCTCGCCGACAACACCCAAAGTACGAGGTTGGCTCTCTAAAACATGGACTCCAAAAATGGAATGATAGTATGACACATGTGCGCCACCATCACGGGATCCAACCACTGAACTCCAAATCCCTAGCTGTTAAAAACAAGTGCAACTTAATGGTTTAATTCTCCTCCTAGGATACGCACATGGGTAGATCTTGGCTTATCCCGATCACCAATTAACAACATCCGATCAATGTAATAAGATTAACTCGCCGACAATAACAGATTTAGTGGAGTATATCATAAATTAACTAGCAAAAATAGAATATATGGTTCCGATCTTTTTCTGGAAGAATATCTTGATTCACTTGTAGGATAGTGAGAATAACATTCAGTAAGTAGCATAGTATCGATGCTGCATCGATCTGAACTCATTGATAGTACCGTGATCTAGCTAGCCCATGCATCGTGCATGCATGTACTTACTCTTTTTATTTTTACTCCGCATATTAACTTTATTTTACGTCAAACTTTACCAAATTAATATTAAAAACAGAGTGTACTCTTTACGTGTGTGTTTGTGAGTTGTGATACAACTTACCTCCATCTAGTGAATATTCGTCCAGATTACACTGTAAGAAACTTTTGAGCCTTTTTTTCTGAAGCGTGTGGTCTAGGCGTGAGGTGGTAATCAAGGTTAGAAGATATGAGGAGGACGACAACATATGGAGAAGATAAGGCTGGACATGATCGCCGATAACACCCTTGAGCTTTGTAGTTTTTTAGCACGACACCGGTCCTATCTAATAGAACATGTAGATCGAATACTAAATTGTGATAAAAACACGATTCAAAGTTTCTTAGAGGGGGTATTTCAGTAGAACTTTCACTAAAAGGGATAATAAGTGTCACTAATGCACAACTAAGGGATAAAAGTGTAATTCTCTCTAAAAAAAGTCAATACCTACAATATCAAATAAATACAGTACGAAAATGTATTACAAGATGAATCGACTGATATTGGTTTGATATTGTGAATGTAAGTGTTTCCTATAAACTTTTTCAAACTTTTAAAAGTTTGACAGACAGACCCGGGCAAAGAGAAAACAGCGACGGTTGTCGGTACAAGGGCACTCTCTAGATAGGGGCAATGTGAAAAAGCCTATGTCGAGTTGTCCACTTAATTAACACAACTCCCACAGACCTTGACTCTGACGGCTCCAGTCATTCACTGATTCACTCATGTCCCACGCATGTATTCTCCTCTCAGGTGGCCGGAAATTAAGATATGCAAAACATCAGCCATAGGTCGGACGTGCTCCCTGCATTTTCCCTGGGAAATTAAAGCAGACAGAGAAAGAAGGCGAACTAAAGCTAATTTTTTCTTCTTCTTCTTCTTTCTACTTTGCCCGGAAGTGGAATATTAAACTGGGAATGGAACATCTTGCTAAGCCAGCACTGGAACACAGCACACACAACAGGACGGGACAGGGCTGAGGCGGGCGCATCCATGACTCGGATCCCCCCATGGCTACAGTAGCAATGAACTACACTGCTTTGCACTCCAACTCCTGCACCCTGCACTGCACACAGCGGCGGTCGAGCGGCTATATAAAGGAGGCGGCCTCGGTGTGAGCTCATCACCTCATTTCATCGATCACAGCCATTGCTTGCGTACTAGCTAGACAATAGGCATACATCGAGCTCGAGCTAGCCACGAGAGAGACAAGACTCGGGATCCTGAGTGGGGAAGAAGCAGGTGTGATCTAGATCAGTGGGCGATCGAGAGGAGGATGGGTATGGGGTGGAAAGCTCTGAACGACGTGAAGCCATACCTGGCGATGGTGCTGCTGCAGGTGGGGTTCGCCGGGATGTACGTCGTCGCCGTGTCGTCGCTCAAGGGCGGGATGAGCCACTTCGTCCTCGTCGTCTACCGGAACATCGTCGCCACCGTTGTCATGACGCCCTTCGCCCTCTACTTCGAGAGGTAAAACACACACTCGATCTCTCTCTCCCAGATCTCCCTCGATCTCACTCTCGCTCTCTCATGGTGCATGCACTGCTCTCTTGTCTGTACATCGTCGTGCCGAACGTACGACGTCGTTATGGCTCGCTCGCATGCTGCGAATGGCACCTGTGATAGTGTGCATGCATGCCACTGTTGACCATTTTTTCCTCCGACAAACATCAATCCACTGATTTACATACAACTCACTCCGATCCATAATAGGTGTCGCTGATTTAGTACAACTTAATTTATGCTAAATAACTCGTGGTACAATCTTATCTCATCAACGATCCGGTGAAAATGAAGGTCTCGGCTGTTCCAGTTAGTTAGCTAGGACTATAAATAATTGTGACGAATATGCATATGTAATATGTTCCCAGTTTCCCACAATATTCTAGCAGTCCTGTTTTAGTTAGACAAAACTTCGAGGGCCCGTACATACTGATGAACGGACAAACAGAAAAATGAAGATTAGGAAATTAAACAAAACGGCAACTTGCCATATCGTGCTGGTGCATGCACACTCCACGATCGAGCAAACACACGCATATATACACTTTGTTTCAGTTCTTTCAGTTTTTGTCTCATTTAGACCACTCGTGGATCCTAATACAGAAAAAGTATGATCTTGATACCTTATTCTATTTTGTACCGGCAGGCTGGCTTTCCCGGCTTTCCTTGTCAGACGTTAAATCAGCATGTATGTGTACGTAGCTACATATAGATCCATCAGAATATCAGAGAGTGCAATAGCAGAGGTTAACCAGCCTGCTGTGCGGCGTGAGTGTTTACGTACGTGTAAACGCACTTGGACGACCTCGACTAGGCAGTTTGCACTGATTGGCCACTGATGGGCCTACCAGTTAGTTACATATATGCATGGAACCAGCTGCCACATGTCAGCCCGTGATTTTTACATGGATGTTGATTCATGGAAGATGACTGACATGTACATCTGCTCGATTCAACTTGACATGTGCAGGGGACTGAGGCCGAAGATGACCATCAACATCTTCGTCAAGGTCATGGGGCTCGCGTTTCTCGAGTACGTCCATCCGGTTAATTATTTCATGGCCAGTATTTACAAATTATCAAAACTCTACGATGACTTTGCTGACAGCCTGACACAACGCATGTGTGTTGCATCTTGATACGATATGCAGGCCTGTGCTTGACCAGAACCTGTACTTCATGGGCGCGCAGCTCACCTCGGCGGGCTTCGCGTCGGCGCTGATCAACATCCTGCCCGCCGTCACCTTCGTGCTGGCCCTGATCCTCCGGATGGAGAGGGTGCGGATGCGCAGCCTCCACAGCCAGGCCAAGATCGCCGGCACGGTCCTCACGGTGGCGGGGGCGGTGCTGATGGTCCTGTACCACGGCCCCGTCGTGCAGTTCCCGTGGACCAAGGGCATTCACATGGCCGCCAGCAGCGGCGCCGACGGGCAGGGCGGCGCGGGGTGGCTTAAGGGGACCATCATGGTCGTCTTCGCCTGCCTCGCCTGGGCGTGCTTCTTCGTGCTCCAGTCGAGTACCCTTAGGGACTACCCGGCGGAGCTCTCCCTCACCGTGCTCATCTGCGGCGTGGGCTCGCTCATGAGCGGCTCCCTCGCGCTCGTCGCCGAGCGCGGGAACACGCACGCCTGGGTCATCGGCTTCGACATCCACCTCTTCACCGTCGTCTATGCCGTGAGTCTCTCTTGCATGGTCATCACAATGTTGCTTCATTATTGAGCTGTCAGTGGCTGACACGTAGGATCATGCAGGGTATCGTGTGCTCCGGCGTGGCGTACTACGTGCAGGGCCTGGTGTCGAGGCAGAGGGGCCCGGTGTTCGTCACGGCCTTCAACCCGCTCTGCATGATCATAACCGCCGTCATGGGCTCCATCATCCTCAAGGAGGAGATCACTCGTGGAAGGTAAGGACGCGGCCATATTATGATCGACGTGAAATTATTAGTGCAACCATCGTACTTAACGGTCATGGCATTTTTGTTTTTTCTTTCAGTGTGATTGGTGCAGCGATCATCGTGCTAGGGCTCTACTTTCTCATATGGGGCAAGAGCAAGGACGACGTCAGCCAATCCTCCGGCGGCAGCAAGGGCGCCGGCGACCTGCCCTTGACCTCGGTGACCAACGGCCACGGCAGCGGCAAGCACGAGCTCAGCAACGGCAATGGCAACGGCGGCCACGTCTTCGACGTCGAGACGCCGGCAGCCAATGGACACTACTAGTCAATGGCCGGATCGAGAGGCTACTAATATAAATACTACGCGTCCATCCATCAACCAGTCTGTCTAGCTATTTTCCTGGTTGGGCATCTTCGACCATCGATCGATCATGCATGGAGACGATTTTTCATTATCATTTTCGTCCTTTCAGCAGCTTCATTCTCCTAATTAAGATCCTCGTGAGAGATTGAGTGCAGTGAGCGAGTGTTCACTTAGCAAGTGTAATGGATAAGACCCATGACGTGTCCGGATGGCTTGCTTGCTTAATTTAATCAGATCTGTTTTGCCTTTGATAGTGAAGAATCCCTGCTTGCTCGATCGAGATGCATATGTTGCTAATGCTTCTACTACTGATTAACCAACTTTTAGTCGTGACTTGTGATAGTAGTTCATCTTTCTCCTTCCAGCAGCCACGTTGCTTGTGTCGGCGTGAAGTGGAATTAATCCAAATGCATGATCGTCTGCACCTTGCTTTTCTGATATGCTGCTAATTGTGCCTCTAGTTAGCGTGGTGACTCTCTACTCGGATCGATGACACTGGTCGTCTAGCTATCTTCTGTTTTGTTCCCTCTCTCGTAGAAACAGAGCGTGTCGACGAAACATGACTGTTGGAAGAGTAAATTGCAAAAACCACCACATTTTAGGCTAGACAATAGGGCTTATAAAACCACCACTTTTCAATTTGCTCGCAAATAACCATGGTCCACTCTCTAATTCTCCCAAGAAACACTGATCGGTCATTTTAGTTCGTTTGATGCTGTTCCTGACCAGACGAGCCCATTGTCAGAGTGACGTGGCACTGAATTTTCACATCCTTCGACTAAGCGTCAACTTACATCTGGGTCCACCTGTCAGCACGTTTTCCACACTTCACCTCCTAGACAGTGGCGGATCTAGAGTAAAATCAGCGAGGGTCCCAAGCTTTAGAAGAATCTCTATTAGGCTTAGAATTTACTCAAGATTAGGCTATTTCTCAGAAAAAAGATGAGATTAGTCTAAACACTAGTAGTTAAAATAATATCTATAGTTTTGGAGGGGGTGCCATGGCACCCCCTGGCACCCCCACTGGATACGCCCCTGCTCCTAGACATTCTGTCGAGTGTCGAGCACCTTGTGTGCGCCTTCTCGGCCAGCGCTAGTACTAGTAATTCTTCTCTAATTCTTGCACATCCTGCAGGCTCCTCCTTTATTTTTTTGAAATGCAGCCAGGCTCCTCTTAATTAGTCCGGCCCTCCTTATCCCAAACAAACAAACAGTCAACCTCTGTCAACTCCTACCTCATATAAATCTCGCAACTTGGAGAGTGGCCGGGGCATTACAACGAAGTGTGCTGTGTTGCGCGTACACGCAGATGCATGACCGGGACCGAAGCGGATCCCAGACGTCCCACTTGCGAAAGATGGATGGATCAATCAATCAATCACTCAAAAAGTACGTGACGATCACCATATATTCCATCATCGATCCCCCGGATCGTTGGAACTGCCTGCCTTCAAGCAAGCTAGTTCTATCGACCTCCTTTGTGCATGTCACACTCGCAGTACTTATCCTCTCTTCTTTGTGTGCGTGTGAACATATTCAGAATCTCTTTGGATCGACGTGGTTTCCCTAGATGCATCTTAATTATGCTCTATGTTCTCTTTCCTTTCGCCAAATTAAAGCTCTCTGCCTCTCTTGTATATATATATATGCTCTCAGCAGGGAGATCCAAAAAGAGAGCGCCGAACTCTAGCACATCCTCGGTGCTCGACAGATCGATAGTGTGCGTGAAACTACTCTTGTGGTAGAATCCTTTTTCGGGTGACGAGGTTTTGCATGCATGCATGCATGTTTTTATTCCGCCTGCTGAGTTGATTCTGTTCGATCTGAATCCGATCGATGTATTTGTTATGTTTTTCTCTCTGCAGGCTTCGTTCGTGCGTCACACTGCAAGAGGCTCTCCCTGCCTTTCGGCAAAATGCTCTACTGTCAAAGTTAGCCGTCAATATCATCAAAGTAAAAGGGAAGGGAATCACCGAGTGCTAGATAATCGGATTTTCGTAGCGAGAGTCGAACGTGATCTACCGAAGACACACACACGACTACATACTCGTTAGGAGCGACACACGCATGCATCCACTATAGCAAACAATAATGGCATCAGCAACACGCTTTGCCGAAAATAAAAACTGAAAAAATTTAGCTCTCAAACCGTGAACTCGATTTACGATCCGTCGTCACTGTCTGAAACTATACCTCATATTGATAGTGATAGGCTTCGGCAACTTTGTTTTCCTTCAAAGTTATCGATTGATAAAGTTGTCATGGTATTGATACTGGGGCTGGCACGAGATGGAGAATTTGAAGAGCTTGGCGGCCCCCCATGGTGTGGGAAGATTAAATTTCTATTTGTATGATCCTTTAGATTTTGCTTCGCTAGATCGAGTTTATAATTTCTATCATGGTTGTCGCGAGAAGGACGGTCTTCCCTGAAATGTTGGTGGTGGTATCCTTGTCGATGTTGGTTTTTACTTTATTGGCTTCATGGAACGCATAGTCTTTGCATTGCGGCTGACAAACAAAATTATTGGAGAACCACTGTTGTTATTCAAAAGTATTTTGTTTGGTCTCTATGTCAATCTCCTACGGCCGCGTCTAGAAGAATACAATTTTTTGTCTTTGAAGAAAAAAACAGCTTGAAGATATAGATGTTCATAATTTGTTTTGTAATCGTTGAAGACGCTCTTGTGTCTCTACCATGTACTCTTCTATACTATGGTACTGATTGTCAAAAAACCTCACTAGAAAAATACCTGACTTGTGACAACTCTTGACAAAAAAGGGGACAAACAAGTGACGTGTGACTAAAAATATGGGGTCCTTAATTTTTTGAATGAGCGTTCGTACAACTCAGAGGCACACATCGCCTAGCATACGCCAGTGGGAATTGCAGAGTTTCGAGATTGACGACCATAAACGCTTCACTATTGGTGAAGATGTCGTTTTCCACTAAAAGATACTCTGACGTAAAAAAAAATGAGACACACATGACATCAAACATACAATATTCAAATGGTAGACCTGAGACTGAGATCGAACAACTCTCTTAACCATCGAGCTCCTTTGCCACAAAAACCTCGATAAGGGTAAAGATAGGCCCTTGCCACGAGCCACACTAATGGTAGCCATCCGGGTCGTCCCGCACGGGACGGGCATACACAGTGTGAGCCATGACTCTGCACTACGCGGCCCGAACACTATTTGTGTCATGTCAGCTCGACCCACATGCCTAAGTACTAGAAAAATCCTAACACGGCTAAGTTTCGTGTCCGTCTGGTACGACACGTTCCAGAGGCATGCCTGCGATATCGACTTATTTTTTTGGATAAATAGAAAATATAAAAAAAGAGAAAATACATAAAGGATTGCCCAAAAAGGCCCGGCCAAATGGCCACCACTATAGCTGGCCATACTTAGGCCGGGCTGGGCTTAAAAAGTCGGATGCTGAAAACTAGGCCTGGAATTCGAGCCGAGCCGAGCCGGCTCGGCTCGACTCGTTCAAGCTCGGTAACTAGCGAGTTCGGCTCGGCTCGACTCGTTTAACAAACGAGTCCAGAATTGGAACTCGGCTCGGCTCGCTAAACTCGCGAGTTTGCTCGTTTAACTCGTTTAGCTCGGTAAAACTGTTAACATGAATTACAATAAATTTTATGTATATTTTTTCTTATTGTTTGGGCTTGTATGATGTAATTATCACAACAATATATGACAATATCAAGTAATATCTAATTGTTAAACTATGATAATCAGGTAAAATAATTCACAAAGACAAGAATAATGTAACAATTGTTTTTACCGAGTTAAATGAGTCAAACGAGTAGTTCGGAACTCGGCTCGTTTAACTCGAACTCGTTTAGCGTCTAAAATGAAAACTCGGCTCGGCTCATTTAGTAACGAGTTCGAGCCAAGCCTAGTCGAGTTCCGAGTTACTCGTTTAACTCGCGAGTTTCGAGTTTTAATTCTAGCCCTACTGAAAACTCAAGCTCGAGCTCGGCTAACCCGACTATCGTGCCGAAGAAAATGAGGCCCAAGCTTGAAAAAGACCGACCGGGCCCGACCGGCCCAACCGAACCCTGGTGTAAATCACGTATTTTTCAATCCCGAACGGTCTGCCATCGGCCTGAAATTCAGGCCTGAGCCTAGCCCAATTTGAAAGCCTGGCACGGCACGGGATTTTAGGGCCGGACTGCTCATGACCAGGTAGGCCCACCACCACACAGGAAGCATAAGATTATTTTTTTTTCACTCAAAAAAGGAAGCATAAGATTACTTCACGTGCACCCTTCAGCAGAACAACAATTCCAGAAATACCCTAACTTCGGCACCGGAACCCCGTGTCCCGCCTACCCACGCCGTCTCTCCCCTCGCACTACCGCAGCTGTGCACTCTGCAGCTCCCACCCACAAGGCGGAGATCTCCACAGCGGCAGAGATGACACTCTCGGCGGCCCTAGCCCTTGCGGCGGCTCTGCTGCTAGCCGTCGCATCTCTCCCCGCTGAGGCGGTGTGGCTCGATTTGCCGCCGACGGGGACCAAGTGCGTGTCGGAGGAGATCCAGGCGAACGTGGTGGTGCTCGCCGACTACGCCCTCATGTACGAGTCTCACCCCTCCTCCCACCCCACCCTCGCCGTCAAGGTAATCCATCCTTCCCAGCTCCAGATTCTACCGTGCAAATGGATGATTCCTTCCGTTTGGATCGATAATTTCGGGCGAATTCAGTTGACTACGCGGCAGTGTTGAAGCTTTGGTTTCGCTGCGGCCGCCGAACGCAGATTTAAGGTTAATATGAAACTGGAGCGAGAGCGAGCGATGCTGCCACCGTACTGGTTTCAGCTGTGCTCATCTCGTTCAGTCTCTCTGGATTTGTTTTGCATTGTGTGGTATGACAAAAGCGGAGTGATGTTGTAGAATATCTGGGTTCTGCTTTTAACAAGATTCGTAGTAGTATGACTCACGTTGGTGACGCCGACGCGGCGGTGCTTGGTGACGATCGCTAGACTTAACTGAACCGTGCTGATTCCTTCTGTCTTAATTCATGGTGGTTTCCTTCCAGGATGCCACTCTTGAAAGCGTGTAAACTAGAAGATTCATCTTTCAGGATTCCACATTTCCTTTTCTACTGTCATCTTTATTTTTAAAAACCATATGTGTGATTAGTAAAAGGTGAGTAGTAAGAATTGCACAGTTGCATAAAAATTGAGAAAGCAGAATAAACCAAGGGACAGACTTGTTGTGTAAGCTTGCAACTTAGATATTCTGATGCTACTTTGTGGTATGAACTTATCTACTCCTCATAAATTTATTTATGTGAAGAAAATAGTTATTAGGTGGCCAGATCTATTTTATTCATGGACTATTGATGCTAACAATATCCCAATTATCAACTAACTTAATCAGATATTTTACCTAGCTTTTCGAATTTTCTATTGCTAGCACATTCACTTAGATTTGTCTTTGGTGCATGCTGAACTGTGCTTATTGCTAGTATGCATCTTGTGAACAATTATACACGCTTTTTGTTAACAATCTTTGCTAGAATTTGATATTTGTAACTTTGCAAGACAATCTGCACTATGACAGTGAAATAAATAATGCTAGTCCGACCATCAAGTGTCAACCTTACCAATTTGCTTGTTCATGATAATATGGATTATTATACTCCTTTTGTTGTAACGGTTCTGAAAATGCTTGTGCTTTCTGCAGGTTACTTCACCATATGGGAACACCCTACATGAAAGTGGAAATGCTACAGTTGGTCAATTCGCATTCACAACCTTAGAAGCTGGAAACTACCTTGCCTGCTTCTGGATAGATAGTGCAGAGAAAGGGTCAGGAATATCTGTAAATCTTGATTGGAAAATTGGCATTGCAACGAAGGACTGGGATGCTATTGCTAAGAAGGAAAAAATTGAGGTAAGGCTATGAATTGCAAAACCACTGACCTGTCAAGTCTCACTGAGTTCAAGTCATTGCTGTTTCTGATTACATCAATCTGAATATCTTCTGTGCAGGGCGTAGAACTAGAACTTAGGAAGCTTGAGGTGGCAGTAGAGGCCATTCATCAGAACATGATATATCTCAAAGCAAGGTAAGTCGTCTATTCTACTTCCACATTTGACATCTGGCAAAATACCATCTGTTACTGGAACTGTGATTCTACTTTCTAAAACTTGGCACATGATTGTTTCTGGAAAGTAGTTCAGTGGGTCACATAGTCCAGATAGTTATGCGGTCATCAAATCTCGATCCCAAACTTGTTCCAGATAGTATCAGATCGTCCAAACTTGTTCTAAATGACAGCACTGCTGATGGAACTTCCGATCTGCTGCCCAGAGTTCAGTAATATTCAAAGATGTGTTGTGACACGATTCATTCACCTGTTTTCTTTCTGTGATAACATGTGACATGGAAAACATTTAGCACCTAGTCCTACAACAAAATCTTAAACCAGCATACAGCCAGTGATCGCTTTGATCTATTTATGCAGGGAGGCGGAGATGCGAGAAGTGAGCGAAAAAACAAATGGCAGGGTTGCTTGGTTCAGTATTTTGTCGCTGAGTGTCTGCATCGTTGTTTCGGTGTTGCAGCTGTGGCATCTTCAAGGGTACTTCGCGAAGAAGAAGCTTATCTAGATTAAAACTCATTTGATGTTGTGCTGTAGCTCGAAAATGTTGTTTCACCTTGGAGAAACGGATATGTTTTGTCATGTTCAGTTTGAACACTTGATCACTAGTGATGACTGATGAGCAACTTGTACTGTGTAGTTTAACCATGACTCAGATTAGAGGTGTTGTGCATTGTGGTTGAAAAATACCTTGGCCGAAATCTCTATATCTTGGCTACCTGTGTTCTTGTTACCCTCACTTTGGTCTTCTACTCTTATGTACCATCGATATTTCACAGTTTTGTACTTTTGTACTAACATCATACTGTCCCGAGGGTCTGTATCAAGTGGTCTTGTCTAAAGAAATCGGATTGCTAGCTTGGTAAGCACCGGCCAAATAACGAGGAAGCATTCTGATCTTGTTATGTTATGTTATTATTCTAGTGACGTGTGATCGAACGTCCATGGCGACCTTTCTCTATTTTCTACCTACCTTTGTCTCGTTCTGTTTGGCTTATTTCCAACAAACCTTGCTTTCAGACGGAAAAGTATCATGGAAACACAAAACACAATGAGCGCATGAGAGCAAAATCGTCAAGATCGAGAGAGCAAGGATATTCTTTATCCCGAACTTGATAAATGTTTTCACTCTGTACTCTGTATTATACATGGTGCAAATAAATGACAATAAAACTACTCTTGAAACTTTCTGGACATGAAACTGCTAGTGTTCACGTTTCACAAACCGGTCCATCAAAAATTGCGTCCATGATTTCTTCACCTAAGAGTTGCTGAGATAGTAGCTAGTACTGACAGCGTCGTTTAGCCACGACAGTCACTAGTAGCTAGTACTAATAAAATGTACTGTCAAAAAGGGTTACTAAACAGTGAAAAATAAGATCAAAAGTCAGAACAGCCGGCCTATGTCGTGGTCCTTTCTTCTCATCCACTATTCCTAATCCCTACCCGCCCCTACTCACGGTAATCTGATTGGTAATATTACTATTGCTACCCTGTTCACGTCACCGTTGCGGCAACGGCGAGCACCAGCGCCAGACAGCTTTCCAGCTGGCCCCGGACGCTACGCAACCAGGGTAGCCTGCAGTCTTGACGATCTGCACGGACCACAGTATAGCCTCAGAGCCGGAGTGACCCTGTGCCAGATGCGATCGCCATGGGCAAGGCCAAGGCCGGTGACGCAGAGCAGGCTGGAGGACGACCTGGTTCAGCAACCAGCCACGGCTCCTCCATCTTTCATCGATGCGCTGCCACGGTCGGTGAAGCTCTCAGCACCAAGTGCGTCGCCGCGCTGTTCCTGGGCGTCGGTGTCTTCCTCTCGGCCCTGTTCCTGCTCCTTCATCTCCGGGCATCAGGGAGCAGCCCTGACGACCCCGGCAGTCTCGTCGGTAAGACCAGCTTATTCAGCAGCAGAATACATAAATCTCATTCGATAATCAACCATAGTGGACAGTCAGCTACTGGCAAGTCCAGTCTTGTGATGACAAACCATCAACTTCTCCAGGTGGAATTCAGGCTAGTTTCATCTTGCCGAAGCCACCTGCGCAACTGGCTTCACATGTCACCATGTTAGAAGAAGAGATATTTCATCAAATAGGGGTCCCCAAAACTAAGGTAATGGTGCTACCTACTACGGTACTACTACCCCGAGTTCAAGCACTCAAGACATACTGAATAATGACTGAGAATTCTGCAGGTTTCCGTTTTTATGCAGACATTCTTACTCAAGGATGTCACTTACGTAGAATTTGGCATTCTTCCTGACACGATGAACACCTCTATAAGTGCCCAATCCATGCAAGTATTGAGAAAAAACTTGATAAGACTCACACTCCAGCAGCTGAACTTATCTCTGACGCCATCAGTTTTCGGAGATCCGTTTTGCGTAGAGGTGCTGGGGTTCCCAGGAGGGATCACCATGGAAGTCGAACACCCACAACAGAATACTACCATAGACCCTGCACAGCCTATTTTCAGCGTCACTCTTGAGATGAGCATTCGCCAGTTAAGGCGACTTATTGCGGAGTTGAAGAAGAGTTTTGGACAAATATTGGAGCAGGTAACATATAAGGCCAACCCCTCTACATCTAATGTGCATATTTTGTCAAGTACCGTCAATATATTTTTTCTAAAAGACTTGACATAAAGTGAAAACATGATATCTACGCAGGATGTATACATAGATTTAACAAACAAGAATGGTTCAACGATCGCCGCACCAGTTACAGTCCAAGCTTTCCTTTCCCCAAATGATAGCAGCATTTATCAAGACCCTCAGAGACTAAAACAACTGGCTGAAACCATCACAGATTCAAATTCAAGGAACCTAGGCCTAGACGCATCAGTTTTCGGAAGAATTGAGGATCTCATGTTGGCTCCGTGCCTACAAGACTTAGTTCCATCATTTGCTCCTACCTCATCTTCAACGCCAATGCCATCACATTCCATTCCTCCATATTCACAGCCAACTACAACCAATCTCTGTGAAGAATGTTTATGCCCTGATTGGACGACAATACAAGATGCAACCATTCCACATCGCAAGCTAATGCGCTTTCCTCCCATGGAAATCTCTCATCAACTACCGACACAGCTTCATAGGGGGAACACACCTGGGAGCAAGAAAAATGGCAATGCAGTAGCAACACCAATCTTCATTGCGTCATCATCCCAACTATAGTAACGTAAGTTGCTTCTGGATTTAGTGTAGCCCTTAAATTCTTTTGATATTTTTATGAGACTAATATTATCTTGTATTGCCAATAATAAGGATACGCTAATAAATCTCTTACCATCAGTGTTATTTATAAATATTGCAGTTACCTCAGCTTTAAAAAAAAAATAGATAAAATTAGAAAGATTGCATGACACGAATAAAGGAATTCAGATACATTCTTGTTGATAATTGGTCTGAATCTTTTTCTATGTTGAATTTTCTCCAGGTACTTGTAGTCAAACTTTCAAGTTCCGAACGGAACTCTACTCAACCATGGCCCTCACGCAGATCAGAATTTGCAAATTAGGACTGTTTTGCAGCTCATTTGACAGTGCAAGGCTTCAGTGACATTTCACTGGTTGCAACAAGGTTAGGATGTGGTGATTCCATGCTTAAACTAACATCCCTCATAGAGTCATAGTCACAGTCAAGAGTAAATACAAAATGATGTCACGAGAAAGGTGGATAAACTCCAATGCCCATGTGTAATAGCATTATAGCAGTAGCAGGTTACAGCTACAAAGGTTGCTGGCTACCATATGTTCCTATAGATATGTTGTTGGTTGTTTACCCACTTCGATAGTAAATTTTGTCGCATCCACCAGGCAGCTCGTGCATTTGTGTACGCTGTACATTGTTCACCGCGAAGAGCACCTTGAATATAGGCTTACTGGTCTTCATCTTGATGATGCATCGAATGTTTTCTAAATGCTTCTCGCAACAAGGCCAATGGTTTCAACTTCTTTATGGGAGAAAACTCAGCATTACAAGCTTTCGCATCTGTATTTTTTGTGTGATGGCTGACTACTGAGTATTAACATGTATATCTTCTCGAGAACCATGAGAAGTGCCCGATGGCGAGGACACCCTGACGGAATGGTGGTGCAAAGCGCGACAGAGCACGCCGAAGCCTATGCATAAAGGGCTCACCTCTGCAGCGCTACTGATCCCCTGGATGACTTGGAAACATCGAAATGACTGCGTGTTCAATGCCGCAACCCCATCGATCAACGCCTTGGTGAACAAAATCAAAGATGAAGCTGCACTTTGGGCAAGAGCCGGTGCATTGGGCCTGCGTGCCATTCTCCCTCAGACATGGGATGTACACTGATTTCCTTCGATTATTGTGTAACCGAACCTCCTAGGAGGATGTAACAAACTCTACCTTTTCAATATAAAGAAACGCAAAAGTCTTTTGCGTTTCCTCTAAAAGAACCATGAGAAGTATTTGTGTGTGTCTATATGAATTACAATTTAAACCCATACATAAACTCAACTATAGAAAATAATGGGTTACATTGTTACAACCAAAGAAAAACACCATTGAAAAGCTGACCATTGCATTTTTTGAGGAAGTATATCCTTACTGATCAAACACGCTAGATACTTTCTTTTGTATGAGCTCCACGCTTAGCCGGGGAGATAGTCTGGGAAGTATTTCCTGTAATATGAGTACA
Source organism: Poa pratensis (assembly GCA_947311845.1). Taxonomy (NCBI): domain Eukaryota; kingdom Viridiplantae; phylum Streptophyta; class Magnoliopsida; order Poales; family Poaceae; genus Poa; species Poa pratensis. The sequence continues at coordinate 14,338,004 of CAMZMU010000063.1, forward strand.
GTTTCGTCACTACTTGACATTCCAAACAATAAAGGGTAGAAGAATAAAACATTGAGGGGTAGCTCTCACGATAATGGAAATATCACATACCAATCAGGAATGGTCTTATATAATTTTGAATGAATTCCACTTTTATCCTCTATTTGTGCACTTGTGACACTAACTACCCCATCTAGTGAAAAATTGTCTAGATTACCCATTTTAGAAACTTTGGACCCACTTTTAAAAATTGTCCGTGGGCAAGGTGTGAGGTGATGATTGAGGCTCGAAAAATCCTAGGAGAACGACTAGGAATTGAACAAATGGTGAAGAGAAATCTGGAGATGATAGTCGATGACACCCTCCGATCTTTATATATTTTGTCGTACCACATAGACCTAACATGCCAGTCTATTCTAACGAAACTTGCAGAATACCAGAATGGGGTAAAACTGTGTTCAAAATTTTAGTTGTGAAGTATTTTTTTTATTTTGTTCACTAAACGGGGTAATAAGTGTCACAAATGCACAACTGTAAAAAGTGGAATTCTGATGATTGTGTTGCTAGTGATTTTTTTAAGGTAGTGCAGGTCAAGGCACATATGCGTGGTAAATATGTAACAAGTGTGTACTAGCCATCAATCTCAAAAAAAAAAAAGTGCACTAGCCATAAAATTTTCTTACATACAAACAATGGTCAATTTTGGATATTGCTAGGCACATGTGTTATCATAATATGCAACCTTGCATTGCATATCAGAAGCAGAAACATTGACAAAAGGTAACAGCAAGGAAATGAATATACCTCGGTGCCGTCGGGAAGCACCTTGGCGAGCACCGGGATCTCGTACTGGTACAGCCGCTCCCACTCCGGATCCGTCGTGATGTCCCTCTCCTGGTCAAATTCCAGCAACCAATGGTAAGCGTCCATCTCAGGGCGAGAAAGAGGAAGGCACATTGGTTATGTATTGGTTCTGGCTTGCTTGCCTGGAGCTCGAGGGAGGCGAGGGAGTAGGGGGTGCCGGCGAGCAGGACGGCGGCGTGGAGCTTCTCCTTGAGTCCGTCGCAGAGGCAGCACCCGGGCTTGGTGTAGAGCACCAGCCTCCGCGGCGCTGCAGGTGAATTCGACGGCTCCCCGACCGCGGCGGAGCAGAGGAGGCGGGACGCCGCAGCGCGGGCACGCGGCGCGACGAGGCGGACGGCCGCGGCGCGCGGGAGCAGCGCGGATAGCGCCGCCGCCATCACGGGTATGGTCTGGCTCGACTGCTCTGCTCGGCGGTTCTGTTGGGTTCGTCGTCGGCTGACGAGGAGGGCTGCCTAGCCGCGGGGAAGATGAGGCGCACGACGACGAGGGATGCGGCCCAGTTACTTCTGCGCATGGCCCATGGGCTAAAAATGGCGCAGCATAACAGTGAGTTGTGATGGACCCAGGCCGCACCGTTCGCATGACCTATACAGTATCGTGAAGCTGATTCTCAAAAAACAAAAGTACCGTGAAGCCACAACTGAAACTTGAAAGTGCTGAGAACGGGGCAGAGGTCTAGTGGTTGGGGTCGCGGTGACCTGAGTTCCATCCCTGTCAGGGACGAATTTCCTGAAATTCTCGCAACGGAGCATTTCTTGTATAAAAGTATGCCTTGGGTACTAGTGCCTATGGGTCTCTTTTTTTTAACTTGAAAGTGCTAGCGTATACCCAAAACGCTCCGAAACTTGGCCGAACAGAAATTTCCAGCTCGACCAGCTCCCATCGGCCTCGTTGCTGCCGCCTCCCGGACAATCCAACATGAAGGAGGCATGGATAACGCCTATCCGAGCACCCACAAATGTTGTCGGCGTATTGAGCCGGTTCCCCACGCTACCTATATGTTTTTTTTATCTTGTTTTAAGAAACGAAACAAAACCGAACATTCTTCATTCAAATTTAGTCTTAACCTACACATTGTACATAAATTAAACTTAACTTAACATAAAGTTACTCCGGTACAATTCAAACATATTCAGTCTTTACATAAATAAAAACTAAACTAAAAATAAAATTAGAGTTCCTAACATAATCTTCATTGGAATCAATGACGATCACCGAACAGACGGCATGGTGGCAGCCAGTGGTGGAGAGGTGGTGGCGGCTATGCCATGGACGCTTCGATTGCGCTTGCGTGCTGGCCATTGCGCCACCTCCTCCACGACCTCTTCCTCCTAGGGGTGGGCCACCCACTTTGCCTGGTTGTCGATGTCGCCGACCAGGGGAGAGGTTAGCGCTCGACGAAAACCACTATGTCGGTGGCTCGCACTTGGTGGCGAAGAAGGTGTAGAGTCGGTACTCATACTCCAGCTCCACGTGTCGGTCTCAAACGAGCATGCCTTCGGCTTTCTTGGGAAGGTCTGGTTCCGCTGGCAACAAAGTTGTCTGCCAGTTGCAGATAGCGGCGATATGTGCCTCGTTGCTGACCGGAGGCACCACCGGAACTCTGATGTTCGTCCGCCAACCGTTCAGGAGAAAAAATCGACCGGCAATGGACAGTTGTTGCGCATGTGATCGCGCGCCTCTCTAACGTTAGCAGACGGCGTGCGTCGGGCCCGTCGGCAGGCGGGAGTGAAGGCGCACAATACGAGCTCGCCTCAGGGTTGTTCCTCTCGTGCATAGGCTAACGTGTGGCTCCATGGTGGTGGTTAGGCATACCGGTGGATGCAGGCTAACCCGAGCTACTCGATGGATGCCTCAGGGCGGCAATGGACTAGTGGTGAAGTGTGGGAGAGGGCGTCGCTGTGCGCCGCGCATATAAAACCGACTAGGGGAGGTAGACGGGGTGCATTAACGCCGGCGACGCTTTGGGAAGACGAAACAAAGACGCACATGCGCCCGCCTAGGGGAAAGTCTTCATTTAATTATGTTGGCTGATACGTCTCAAACGTATCTATAATTTTTAATGTTCCATGTTGATATTATACCAATTGTTACATGTTTTACGTACACTTCATATCATTTTTATACATTTTCTGGGACTAACCTATTAACAAGATATCACAGTGCCAGTTCCTGTTTTCTGCTGTTTTTGTATTTCAGAAAAGCTGTTAAGGAAATATTCTCGGAATTGGACGAAAATCAACGGAGGTCCCTATTTCACCGAAACATCCACGGAGTCCAAAGGAGATACGGAGAAGCGCCAGGAGGCGGCCACACCTGGGCTCGGCGCGGCCCCACCCTCTGCCGCGCCGAGGGGTGGTGTGGGCCCCTCGGGTGGCCTCCGACGCCGCCCTTTCGCCTATTTATTCCTCCCGTCTGGAAAACCCTAAATACCCGAGTCATATTCCACGAAAAGTTCCAGAGGCGCCGCCGTCGTCAACCCTAGCTCGGGAGGGTTCTGAAGCTCTTCCCGGCACCCTGCCGGAGAGGGGAATCATCACCGGAGGGCTCTACATCGCCATGCCTACCTCCGGAGTGATGCGTGAGTAGTTCATCCTTGGACTACGGGTCCATAGCAGTATCTAGATGGTTGTCTCTCCACTTTATGCTATCATGTTTAGATCTTGTGAGCTGCCTAACATGATCAAGATCATCTTATTGTAATGCTACATGTTGTGTTTGCTGGGATCCGATGAATATTGAATACTATGATCAAGTTTATTATTAATGTATGTTACATGTTATTTATGATCTTGCATGCTCTCCGTTACTAGTAGATGGTTTGGCCAAGTAGATGCTTGTAACTCCAAGAGGAGGTATTTATGCTAGATAGTGGGTTCATGCCTCCAGTAATCTGGGCGAGTGACAGCAACGTCTAAGGTTGTGGATGTGATGTTGCCAATAGGGATAACATAACAATGCTATGTCTACGGTCATATGTATTTGTTTACATTACGCACATTACTTAATGCGATTATCCGTTGCTTGCAACTTAATACCAACGGGGGACACGAATGTTAACCTGACGGTGGATTATTAGTCATAGATACGGTTGGATAACGGTGTATCTTGTCGTAATGCCCAATTAAAAATCATGGTAGTCATCTTGTCATTTATATGCATTGGCATGCGCTCACTATTTTATCAATTGCCCAGCTGTAATTTGTTTACCCAACATGTTATTTATCTTTATGGAGAGACACCACTAGTAAACTGTGGACCCCGGTCCATTCTTTTACACTGATAAAACCACCAACTGCAAACAATTGTTTTCTTTTACTTCCTGCAATTAAATACTATTTTTCACACCATACGTTTAATCATTTGTTACAGCAAGCCGGGAAGATTGACAACCTTCCTGTTTCGTTGGGGCAAAATAGTTTGATTGTGTTGTGTGCAGGTTACACGTTGGTGATCGAGCAACAGCGCCACCAACAACCTTCTGAAGTGCTCCTACTCCTCCTAGATCTAACAACCTTGGTTTCTTACTGAGGGAAAACTTGCTGCTGCACTGCTTCATACCTTCCTCTTGGGGTCTCACAACGAACGTGTGTTACACGTCATCACTGGCTAGCGCCGTCGGCTCGCCTTATATTTGTTTGACCAGATCTATGTGTCGCTGAGGGTCAGCCCACTTGTAAGTATCCGACATGGAGTTGTTTAGTGCTTATGTCCCGCACTCCCACTCCGCTCACTATGGACCAGAATTGGGTTGGGAGTGTCGCACATTTGTGCGCTATTGCGGTCAGGGGCAAGCGGGTTTTGTGTATCCTACGACACACATAGACTTATTGGGAGCGCTAATAGAGATGTTAAATTTTATACATATATGCCTATCTTATCATACACCAGAAAAAACTATTAAGATATTTATTAGATCATACCCTTTAGTGATCTTTACCATAATATTAATAAGAACATGTGGTTATATATATTTGCAACACAATTTTGTCATGAGTACCTTACATGTGTATAGCGAAGAAAGATATAACTAATATTATGAATATTCAAATATGATTAACTATGAAAACCAATAGATAAAAAAATATACTCGTTAAGATTGTAGTATGATAAAAGTAAGTGATAAATAAATATAAAATTTTAGTATAAATATATTTGTTTTTAATTTATGTTGTGTCCAAAACATGTTTAGAAAGACCCTGCTCGTTAACCATGTCGCCGGTGTCTATCGCGGCGATGCTAACCTCAAGCGGGTCCAGCGTCCTCGACATGGCTAAGAACATTTCAGTGGTTATTATGGCTGATATTGTGTGTTCGCTCTTCAACTCGTAGCGTGTCGCGACGTAGGCTCGTGGTCAAGATGGTGTCACGTGCCTCCATAACAAGACGATGTTATTGAGTGCGATGGTGCCGCGGAGTTCACTTGAGTTTGGTCCACGTGAGTGATCGCGGGAGCACGACAAAGGAGAGTGGGGGCGGGATGGACGAAGTACCAACGTATTGACCACCAACTCGGATAAAATACCAACGTATCGACCACCAAATCATATTGATGGGTTCCACATTTTTGTTTTTACTCATTTATTTTACGAACAAAGACGGATTATCACCGACCATTACATCTGATTTCAATTTAATACGTGTCTTTTCACGAGAGACGACGGGTCATCACCGACCATATTCAATCTAATACACTGAAATGTATTAGTACCATTTTGAAGCTGGCGCGGAGAAGTGGATTCATGCAGGACGTCACGTAGTTAACACCTGTAGGCGGAAACGATAGCCCGTTAGGGCTCCGTGTTACGTGTTATATAGGGGTGAGAACAGCCCTCACCGTGGCTTACAAGGGCATACGTGTACGGGCGGTGTACTACACCGTACCATACCATATAGGCATATTACATGTTTGACACCCCCCTAATCTGAACTACATAGTAGATTCAGATTACGTCTAAACTCATGAAGACCCCTTACAGGAAGGGCTTTTGTGAAGCCATCAGCTACTTGATCTTTGCTAGAAATAAACTTAATGTCTAATCTTTTGCTAGCTACTCTCTCTCGAACAAAGTGGAAATCTATCTCAATATGTTTGGTGCGGGCATGGAAAACAGGGTTAGCTGAAAGATATGTAGCACCCAAGTTGTCACACCATAAGCAAGGTCGTTGTGTCAGAACAATACCAAGTTCCTTGAGCAATGCTTCAACCCATATTAACTCTGCAGTGGCATTTGTCACAGATTTATACTCAGCTTCAGTGCTTGAACGAGAGACCGTGGCCTGCTTACGAGCACTCCAAGATATAAGGTTAGGACCGAGAAAGATAGCAAATCCTCCAGTAGAACGTCGATCATCAGGGCATCCAGCCCAATCAGCATCAGAAAAAGCACTCAAAAGTGTAGAAGGCGATGACTGAAAAGAAATCCCAATTTTGAGTGTGCCATGAACATACCGCGGTATCCTTTTAACTGCAGTCCAGTGTGTGGATGTGGGAGCATGTAAATATTGACATACTTTATTCACAGAAAAAGACAGATCAGGTCGTGTAAGGGTAAGGTATTGGAGTGCACCCACAATGCTACGGTATTTGGTACTATCCTCAGAACCGAGCAACTCACCATCAGCAATAGACAATGGCTCAGTAGGAGATAAGGGTGTGGGTGCAGGTTTGCAATGAATCATACCAACTTTATGAAGCAAATCAGAAGCATATTTTTCTTGAGTCAAGAGAAGACCATCCTCAACTCTCTTGACCTCAATACCCAGAAAATAGTGTAAGTCTCCAAGATCCTTGATGGCAAAGTCATCATTCAAGTCTCGAAGTAATGCTGTAATGGCTGCATCTGAAGAACTTGTAACAATAATATCATCAACATAAATGAGCAGAAATATTGTGACACCTGATCTGTTGTAAAGAAACAATGATGTATCAGCCTTGGAAGGAATGAATCCAAGGGCATGCAGCTTAGAACTAAGGCGAGAGAACCAGGCCCTAGGTGCTTGTTTAAGACCATAAAGAGCTTTGTCAAGTTTGCATATGTGATTTGGGAAACGAGGGTCCTCAAAACCAGGAGGTTGTTTCATATAAACCTGCTCTTCCAGAACACCATGGAGAAACACGTTCTTGACATCTAACTGCCGCAAACTCCAACCTCGTGAGACTGAAACTGCTACGACAGTTCTAATAGTGGTTGCTTTAACAACTGGACTAAATGTATCCTCATAGTCAATGCCATACCTTTGCTTAAAACCTTTTGCAACAAGACGAGCCTTATACCTGTCAATTGTACCATCCGCACGTTTCTTGATACGATAAACCCATTTGCAATCAATGAGGTTTCTATGTGAGTTATTTGGAATCAAGTGCCATGTCTTGTTTTTTAGCAAAGCATCATACTCTTCTTGCATTGCATTGTGCCAGTTTCCATCATCAAGGGCTTCAGAGAGACTATTAGGTTCTCCTGTAGCTGACAGCAAACAATAACGAATTTTACCTCGTTTTACCTCATAGCGAACAGTACCATCTTGTGGGATATTTGGCTTGCGAATTCCTCGTTGAAGGCGTGTACGAACGCCCGGTGGTGAAGCACCCGGGGGCTCAGCATGACCCGGTGCAGAAGATCCTGCAGCAGGCGGGGTCCCGGCTGGACCAGGCGGCGTCAGCGTATCAGGCGACACCACATGGCGCGACCGCGGGGTGAGTGTGGGGCGCGTCCGCTCGGGGGACGCGGAGCAAGGCCGGCGTGACGAGCTCGGGGACGCGTAGCGCGGAGGCGTGGGAGACAGGGATCGGGCCCTGCCATGATTGCGCGTCGGTGGAGTGACAGCTCCAGGAGAATCTTCATCGCAGTCAGTGCCGATCGGATCAGTCTCGGGATCGGCGCCAGCAGGATCAGAAGCAGAATCAGCCTCGGATCCGGCGCCAGCGTTATCTTCTTCCGTTTCTTGTTCTTGCTCTTCTTGAGTCGTTTGAGCATCATTTTCAGTCGAATTTTTTTCTGTAGCTTCATCATCAGAGGAGCTATCATCTGTAACAACAACATCTGAAGCTTGTTGTGTAGAATTAGAAGGCATAGGCATTAATGGCACGGTCATGGGATCATCAATATAAGCATCCCCAACATGTGATAATGTGGGAGAGGAATCATGAGGTAAAAGAAGGATATATTCTTTGAGACGTGAGCCAGCATTAGGATGTAGAGAGGCAAAGGGAAACACATTTTCATCAAAAACAACATCACGAGACACATAAACACGACCGGTTTTAGTGTCAAGACATTTAACTCCTTTGTGGCATGGGCTATATCCGAGAAAAACACATTGTGTAGAACGAAAAGCAAGCTTTCGTTTGTTGTATGGACGAAGATTAAGCCAACAAGCACACCCAAAAATTCTGAGAGATTCATAGTTTGGTTTGATATTGAGAAGACGCTCAACAGGTGTATCAAAATTAAGAACCTTGCTAGGAAGCATGTTTATGAGAAAGGTGGCTGTGAGAAAGGCTTCATCCCAGAATTTTAGGGGCATGGATGCGTGTGCAAGCAAAGCAAGCCCTATTTTGATGATGGGCATGAGGACAAGAGACATGATGTGTAATGCCTACTCGTTGAAAGAAACCATGGAGTTTTTCATATTCACCTCCCCAATCTGTTTGCATAGTAACAATCTTTCTATTAAATTTGCGTTCAACAAGTTGTTGGAAATTGAGAAAAACTTGGTACACATCAGAACGCTTTTTGAGCAAATAAATCCAAGTGAATTTGCTAAAATCATCGATGAAGCTGACATAATAAGAATGTTTGTTGACTGAATCAGGTACTGGACCCCATACATCGGAAAACACTTGTTCCAAAGGAACAGTGGATACACTGGTAGAGATGGGGTAGGGCAACTGGTGGCTCTTTGCTAACTGACAAGAGTCACATACATAGGGATTTATTTCAGGAGTAAAAGAAATATTATGCTTCCTAAGAACTCTTTGCACCACACAGGATGACGGATGACCTAAACGACGATGCCAAGTGGACGACGAAGGCTTTATTGTGACGAAGGCGTGCTTGGATGACCCAGCAGATATAAGAACTAAGGGGTAGAGACCACCATGGCAGGGACCTTTAAACAGAGTTCTTCTTGTGACCCGATCCTTTATAAAAAAGAAAAACGGGTGAAATTCTAGGAAAACATCATTATCAAGTGCAAATTTATGAACGGAAAGAAGATTCATCGATGCATTAGGAATATGAAGTATTTTGTTGAGTTTTAGGGAATCATGTGGGGTGCGAATAATTGAATGACCAACGCGATTAATAGACATGCCATTACCATCTGCCGTGTGGACACGGTCGAGGCCCTTGTACTTGTCGTGGACGCTGAGCTTGTTCAGCTCTCCGGTGAGATGATGCGTGGCACCGGAGTCGGCATACCAGTTGGTGTCGACGCCGTATGCAGCTGCATTGGCGCCCTTGTCCTCTTCTTCATCTTCGGTGTCGCTGTGTGTCTTCCTGTCCTCGCGATCACGGTCCTGATAACGCCACCAACATGCGTCGGCGGGATGACCGTGAATCTTACATATCTGACACGTGATGTCGATGTAGGGAGTGGGAGCACGGCCGTGGCGATGGCGTCCTCCATCATCGCGACGCCTGTCCACGTCACGGCGTCCTTGATCATCACGGCCGCGGTTGCGGCCATCATTGCCTTAGCGATCACCTTGGCGATCACCACGGCGGTCGTCATTGCGGTAGTCACCGCGACGGTCATCAGTGCGGTAGTCACCGCGACGATCATCATAGCGGTAGTCACCGCGGTAGTCACCGTGATCACCGCGGTCACCGCGGTCACCACCACCACGGCCCCCATATGTGCGACCTCCTCGTCCACGGGCTCCGTCACCATGCCGGGCAGCGTTAGCGGAGGAGGAGAAGGCGGTGTCCTGGCCAGTCTTTGCAAGCATGTCGCGACGAAGGTCATGTGCACAAATCTGACTAAAAAGATCATCAAGAGAAGTACCAGGATTTCCGTTGACAGAGGCAACGAGGTCGTTGTAGGAGGCATCAAGACCGTTCAGGATGTAGCAGATCATCTCATCTTCTTCGATTGGTTTTCCGGCGGCGGCAAGCTCCGACGAGAAGCCCTTGAGCTTGGCGAAGAATTGCGCGGCCGTCATGTCATCTTCTTTCTTGGTGTTGTTCAGCGCCCCTCACAGATGGTTGATCCGCGTCCGAGAGGGGGTGGAGAACATCTTCAGCACGACGGACCACACCTCAGCGGAGGTGTTCAGATCAACGACGTGGGCCATTATTTCAGGCGATATCGAGTTCACCAGGAACCTGAGCGCCTGCTGATCCCGCGTGACCCATGCGGCGTACGCAGGGTTGGGGATTGTGATCGTTTTCTTGTTTTCATCTTCTCCCTCCATGGTTTTCGCCGGCGCGGGTTCGGTCCCATCAAGGAGACCAAGTGCGTGAGCACCGCGGATCGGCGGGAGGACCAAGGTTTTCCAGAAAAGGAAGTTGGTCCTTCTCAGCTTCGTCGTTGGAGGAGATCCTAGTCCGGCAGCGACAGCCGAGGAGGACGCCATGGCGCTGCGGGAGAGGTGTATGGTGTTTTTTTGGGTTTTAGGGTTTGTAGATCGTTGCGGCGGCGGCTAGGGGAAGAGCGTATGCTCTGATACCATGTAGGCGGAAACGATAGCCCGTTAGGGCTCCGTGTTACGTGTTATATAGGGGTGAGAACAGCCCTCACCGTGGCTTACAAGGGCATACGTGTACGGGCGGTGTACTACACCGTACCATACCGTATAGGCATATTACATGTTTGACAACACCAACTATTTTTTGAAACCTATAACACCAACTATTGAGAGTGGCATTTGGTAATTTGCCCTGAAATAAGCTAATCAACTCTAAGTATCGACAGCACTAGAGTCTTGATGTGTTTATACTTAACCTTCATCGTTTCAAAAAAATGTTGACATGGAAACGCATTACAGCTCAGTATTCGGATTACACTTCCCGGATGAGAAGTACTTCAAGCAAGCCTCTAGCATTCCGACACTTCATGAGTGTTATCGGACCCTTACGGTCTTGTGAAGTACAGCTGAAAAATGCACATTTTGCCATAGTGGAATCTGTTGTATTCTGACATCACTTAACGAGAACGGGAAGAGAGCGATCCGAATTAATGTTTCATCATGGTTCGTGGAAGGTGATAAAGATCTGCTACAGACATTGGAGGATTACCTAAGCAGAACAGGTCGTCAATAGTCAGTATGTTGTGTTCAAGTCCGCAACATTAATCTCGCTATAGGGCTTCAATTGGCCTCTTGTGTTTGCAGCCGAGAAGAGAATATTTTGTACAAACGCGTTTTGCTAAACAGATCGATAGTGGATAACTGTAATGTGATGCTATATTATCTTGACATGTCCCTTTTACCTATCGTTTTCAATAAATAATCTTCTCTTTATTTTTTTGCGAATCAATAAATAATCTTCTGTGTGTTTCGTGTGCCAATGCTAGCTGAGCATCTTGACAATCGATGCCACGCGTCATGCATAACAGTCTGTCATGCAATGTCTACCGATTCTAAGACACTGTTAGTGAAAATGACCGATGTTGACTGAGAAAACGAATCGAATTGATTTTCGAACGTGGTTGATTAATTTTCGCGTCAGAAGAATATGCACTTGTCAGCACCATTTCATGTAAGAGAAAGGAATCAGTGATGAAAGCTACTCAAAGGCCTCTTTGTCTTATGTAGAAAGATCGTCAATTCTTGACAACCAACTTATTGGTGAAAAACAGCACTGATTTGATGCTATCAGAATTCAAAAGAAAGGTAAAGTTAACTTGGATTTTTTTCGTCAGTCAGGAACCTTAGGCTAAAGCTAAGGATCCTTTACATCCGAATATGGATTTACAGTAATCACTATATCGGAAATTCAATCGAGATTCCATACCTTACGTGTTTGGCTGACATGAAACTGGAAACGCCATTTCAATTGGAATTCCAGAAATGATGACATCGATGTCTTTTCATTCATTTCCGCCAAATGAAATAAAATTAGCGGTGTTAAACGAGCTCTAAGCCACTAACATTTTATTCTATTCGGATCAGCGTATTATTAAGCATCATCATTCCAGCTTGACAGGTTGTATCAGACAAAGTTGGAAGCTCAATGCCCAAAAATAACAGCTATGCTGGTCCTCAGATTCTCTTGCGCTTGTACTGGTTGTATGACATATTCACCTGTAAATTATCGCATTCGTAGTCTATAAGTATCATCTAAGTAAAGCATACACTATAGTCGGCGCATTACGGTGCATGTGCTAGTTAATTAGTTTTGTATATCTGCCGATTCAGTTAGAGTTATGGATGCAATCTTACTTTCACTTTCTTTCTTTAGATTACAGAATATATATGCCTGCACCTATCCATGTGCTGTTAAGCACCATTAACTTCCCATGGTGAAGTGCCACATAGTTGTTCTTGAACTGTAACGACAAGATACACATGCAATCTATCATATTTTTTACTTATAACGAGGCCCCTTTTTACTGATATCTTGGGGTACACTGAGGTCAACAAAATATTTGATTTGTGCTAATTATGTCAACTCTCAGACCAAATCTGGGCCCATATCAAGGTAGTGAAGGGTGACAGACAAACAGCGAGTGGTAATTCTATATGACTCTAAAGAAGGCCTCCTCCTTTTGCTTTACCTTGTACATTTATAAAGTTGAAACAATCTTCTTTTTGAAATATTTTATCTACGGATCTACTTTAGTACACACCCTTATTTAAATAATTCATGAAGATTAAAACGCGCCCCTTCAAATGAGAGGGCGTGATGGCTCTCCCCTCTCCTTTGCCACGGCTTCACCCTGAATCCTGCTGGATGGTCTTCCCAGGAAGCCCGTTTCTCATTGGCGGGGTTTTAGGTAGGGGGTTTTCTCTCCTCGCTTCTCTTGGTGCTCGCCATTGACCCATTGCACCAACTCTCTAGTTTGCGACACACCAAGGTCATCTCCATTGTCTTTGAGGCGCCGGGCCTTGCATTCACATCTCCCTTTATGCCAATGATGGAGCCATATTTGTGAAACTTATTAGGGAGGACATCTCCAATCTTGCCAGTGTCCTAGAGGGCTTTGGGGAGATCAGCCTTGTTATCAACATGCAAAAAAGTTTTTCGTCCCCATTAGACACTTTAACATTAATCATGATGACGTCATCCGCAACTTCCCGGCAAAGCGGGCCTGATTTTCCTACAATTCCTTGGGATTTATTTGTCTTTGTAGTGGTCAGTTCATTTCTAGCATATTCTGGACAAGATGTCAAGTAAGCTTCTAGGGGTATTCGGAATAACCCACCATGGCCAGCCGATGCATCGTCACCAAGGCGATGCTCACTGTCATTGTTCTTTATCACTTGATGACCCTTCCTTTACCCCAAGAGGTGCTCTTGGGCCTTGGCCATCGAAAAAATTAGGAGAGCATTCCCTTTGGCTACAAGGAATACATTTCTGGAGGGAAATGCAAAGTAAGATGGGAGCTAGTTTGTCGACCCAAGGATCTTATTGCCTCGGGTTTCCGGCCTAGACAATTTCTCGCGTGCCTTGGGCTTATTGTGGCTTCAACTCGAGTGGAAGGATCCAGAGCGCGCATAGGTCGTGATGGGGAACCCTTGCTATGATGAAGACCTTTACCTTGCATGCAGGTCCACTGCAATCACTATTGACGACGGAAAGAAGACGGATTTTTGGTACAAACCTTCGCTTGGTGGGAGGAAACCGAATGATATTGCACTCTACATTTTCTCAAGGCCGAGAGCAAAGAGCTCTAATGTGCACAAGGCAGTCTTGAATGGCGAGTGGGTAATAAGATTGAGACGACCGGATGCTCTCCTTTCATCAACTCGCAAAACTCCCTTTGGAGCTTGGTGAGCATTGCCCAATCTCATTGACGGTGTGGCAAACGTCATTTCTTGGAACATGGGCGCGGAAGGCACTTACACGTCCAAATCATCCTGTCTTGCTGAATTCGAAAGAATGTCAAAGTGCAAAATCTTCGTTTGGTTGATCCTCCAAAATAGAGTCTGGATGGCGGATAGGCTTCAATGTCGGGGTGGCCAAATTGCTTCCTTTGTTAGCTTCGCAAACGGGGTCCGGAGACGACCGTGTCGTTATGCCCAATGGATTTGGTCTATGTTGAAGGACTGGTTAGGGGTTATAGGGACTCCTTATTGATAATTGGCATCAAATGGCGGCGGTCAAGGAGTGGTGGTGTGCAGTGGGTAACGGTAGCAAAGTGTTTGTCTCCCTTCTTATGCTCGTCTCTTGGAAACTTTAAAATGAGGGGAATGACTGTCTTTAGGAATGTTTCTTCCTTGTCGTCGGTCGTCTTTAGTAAGATTCCGAGAGACAACCTGGGGGTTTGCCGGTGACGAAATGTTGAGCTATTTGATGCCGCGAAAGTTGGTGCTTGTAATTGCCGCTTTATTACTAAAAACTTCATTCAAACCCTTCTTTATTAACGAGATGAGGTAAAACTTGTGGATCTATATGGAATATGGTAACTAGTACGTACCCATGAGGCTTCCCAACAGGCAGAGAATTAGCCAGGGTAGCATGTCCCCTCCGTACATGAACAGATAGCAAAAACAAGATGAACAAAACGCAAACAAAACAAAAAAAACCCATCACACGAATAATAATAATCTCTCATCCCACCATCATGTTACAGTTCCCCTTGGGTGGGTGAACGAGGAAGCTTCTCCCCTTCTTCCCGCCCATCCCAGTGTCCCCTGCTCCTAATGCATTCCAGCTACTCGCCTGGAGGCCCCGAGATTAAACCATTCCCGCTGTCCATTTCGGAAAAAGTCCAAAATAAACCTTGAACTCGTAGGCAAAAGCTAAATCGAACCCTGAACTTGCAATCCCTGAAATCGGCACATTGAACTCTGCAATCCCGATCATTTTAAACCCTAGACCCGGTTTACTCGTAAAAAATAAAAAAAATCGTAAATTCAATATTACACAGCTCTCACTGACAAACAAGGCCCACTTGTCATCCAATTAAAAAGATGTAGAAAGAAAAGAAAAAAAGAAAATAGGTCAACGTCGTGTCCGCGCCTGCGCCGTGGCCGCCATGGCCAGAGCTCGTCTGCGCCCGCGCCTGGTCGAAGCGCGTCTGCGCCATGGCCGCCCGTGCCTGTAGCTCGCGCTGGCCAAGCGGGGCACGGCGCGGCGGTGCGTCGCCGGAGCGAGGCCGCAGAGCAGCGGCCCGATGCGGACGACCAGGAGAGCGAGGAGGCGTGCGTCAGGGGCGAGGCGGGGCACGGCCGTGCGTCGCCGGAGCGGGGACGCAGAGCGGCGGCCCGACGCGAATGACCAGGCAGGCGAGGCGGCCGCGTCAGGGGCAAGGCAGCGCCCGGCGCGGCGGTGCATTGCCAGAGCGGGGCGGCAGAGCAGCCGTCGACATTGACGGACAGGCAGGCGAGGCGGTGGGCGTCAGTGGCGAGGCGGCGCGCGTGAGGGGCGAGGTGGGGCGGCGACGGTGCGTACGGCGGCCGGCATCCGTCCCCTCCCTCCCGGTATCACAGATTTAGAAAACAAAAATGATTTTTTTATTATGACATGTGGGTCCCACATGTCAGTGACACTACCTGCAATCCCGGTCAGGATTATTGCTTTCCCGGTGTGCCAAACATGCATAGGGTTCAAAATGATCGGGATTGCAGAATTCAGAGTGCCGATTTCGGGGATTGTAAGTTCAGGGTTCGATTTAGCTTTTGCCTATGAGTTCGAGGTTTGTTTTGGACTTTTTCCGTCCATTTCTCCCTTTGACGATCGGCTCGCTCCTAAAGCGACCGCATCATCCATCACGCATTCATGGATTCTCTTGTGCGAGCTAGGCTGTGAAACCGCGTCGAGCCTCGGCGAGCGCCACGCAACGGCAGCTAAGCCTGTTTGTTCCCTTGCGCGCGCTTATTTATTTTGAATACCATTTTAGCTGACATCTCTCTCCGAGACTTCGTCTTCTCCGGACAACTGTAGAATCGATGTATGTGTATCGAAGATAAGATCTGAAAGCGATGTGGCGGTAGCAGATGCTGATGGATCGAGTCGACGGCAGGATTCACTTCTGATTGATAATTGCTTAATCTGTTTGAATATGATGGCTGCTTTGGTCGCTTGTCTTGTTGGCTCCTCCTTTTGACCGCCCTGGATTTCAGGTTGTCCACCGGCCGTTTTACTGAAGATACTGAAGAACTGAAGAGAGGAGACCGTCTGTCCCCTCTCATCTGAAGCTTTGCAGTCTAGCTGGTAGATATGGTATTTTTGTGACGTGCTGGTTGATGGGATGTGCGTGCATTTACCGGTATTTTAAACTACGGAGATGTCGTGATCAGGTTGTGGCGTGAGAACATAAGCATGTTCAGGGTTTGTTTACTTTTACTATTTTTTCTTTGTCAAAAAGAGGAGTTTCTTTGAAAAGGTGCGTTGATATGTCGACGGCTGCTCGTCGGCGGGTGGGCTTTGTGCAGGCTGCACGAATGCGGCAGCTCCAGACCTACAGCTAGCGTTTCAGGCTTTCAGCCAAATCTTTTTGCCTCATAGAAGCAGATGCACACAAAGCTTTTTTCGATTGTTTATCTCCAAATTCTAATATTCTATGTGTGCCATATAAAGTTTATAAAAACGACGTTTTTACAGCATGTGTAAAAAGAATAAAATTTGCGCTTCGAAGTGGCATTTCACGCGATACTATTTTTTACACGTGTCACAAAATATGTCTTTTTTCACGGAATTTTGTGTGCGGACATGTAATGAATGGGTGATGAACATCCAATTTTTTTAAAAAAATTGCATTTTAAAAATGGGTTTGAAATATATTTTCTTCCATGGTAGGATAATCTGCTACTACGAGACAAAACGGACGTCTCCGCGTGTCAGCTATCCCATTAGAGCATCTCCAACATCCTTCCTATAATTTGGATTGCTATAATGGGTACAGAAAGAGGAGAGAACGGGTTTAGCAATCCAAAACAAAATCTGCTTTCCTAGCCTTCCTATAATTGGATTCCTAAACTAGAATCACAAGTTTTGATCTCATACGTTATTTTAGGCATGTGTAGTCCGAAACACTAAATAATAAATTTAAATTGAGTAAAATAAAATCCGAAAAATGGGAAACTAATAGTACATACTTATTACAACACAATGTTCACTGATGAAACACAAATCGAATGAAGCAAATCAGAAAGTCTATAGAAACCGAAATAGAAAAGATGGAAAATCAAGTATTTTGTTGACCACTCCTCGATGAGTTTAAGTTGTTGATGAGTCACCGAGTCTCAAATCTCATGGTGAACTCGAAGTAAGTGCTCGATACGGTCTTCTCTCCTAATTTTTGGAGGGGGGGGGGGGGGCACTTATACCAATGCTGTTGGAGCTAGTTTTTTTGCCCAAATTGTAAAAAAACAGTTCTTACCAATTGGAGGCAAATAAAGGAATGTTTTTGGAGATGCTCTTATACTAGAGGAACATCCCTTCTAACAGTAGCGCAGTACTGTCTATAACCATCTTTGTGGATACATTTTTTTCCATTTACCCAAGGAAGGAGATCGATTGACACACACCTCTGTACGCTTTGACCAACAAGTTCCTGGCTTCCTGCACGTAATAAGTACCGGCCGGCGCCGTCCTTGACCAACGTACAGAACCCAGCCCACGTAACCCACATACAAGGGTTGTCAAAAAAAAAACCACATACAAGGACCAATAGAGCCCGAACTCCAGCTAGCCCTTTATCTTAAAAAATTAAAATCTCATTTAAAGTTTACAAAAAATATTAATTTTTTCTTTGGGTGTAGACTGTTATTATGTTATATTCTACCAACATGTAAAATTTAACTAAAAACATGTTGTATTTTGGCCTGCGCAAAAAAGACAAAATTAATCAGACATCTGAAAATAGTGATCAGTGCAAAATTTCAACTCTCCAATATTTGATAGATTTTGTTAATTTCGTGTAGCACATGATATGAATTATTTTGAGTTGAGAACTATATGTTGGTAGAATGTATCATTATCTACATTAAGGATTTTTCTTAACTTCGAAATATGACTTTCAATTTTTTCGAAGAGTTACATGGAGCTCGGGTTGCATTTGCACTTTCGACATACATAATTACTAGTAACAATCACACAACCGATCGGGTCGCAAAGTAGTATTTGTATGTTATTGGATAGGATTCAGGGTGGCAACGGGGACGAGGATGACTCCACCGTTCCCGTCCCGATCCGCGAGCCCCGTGAAGCTTCGCGGGAACAAAATGGCCCCTATCCCCATCAATAATGGGTACCCGGTACCCATCGGGTTTCCATGGGGATCTCAACACAGACTAGGAGAGGTGAGATTGGAGAGGGCATGGTTGCTCTGGGAGGTGCATAAAATTAATTATGTGGAGTATCTAGGTTTTAACCATATATTATGCATTATTGATACACATTTCACAATTTGTTGGGTATCCATGGAGTCCTCACGGGGTTTCAACCCCGTTCCCGACCCGCGAGACTAACAAACAATACCCACGGGGTGAATTTGTCCCCATATCCATTACATGACGGGTAAATCCCCCCATATACTTAGATAGGATTGTATCTGGTCATGGCTCGACCCGGCCCGAAAATCCTGGGTCGGGTCAGGCTCAGACCCGATTTCTGTGGCTGACGATCAGTCTGGACTCGGGCCTGAGTTTTCAGGATCGGACTTTTTTTTTTTACCCAGTACGACTTTTGGCCAGCATAGATAGGGTGCCCTTCATTTCTCCAACCATAGTCATGGACTCATGGCAGAAACCATATTGTTTTCCAGTCTCCTCCTTAGACCAATCACATGACACTGGCAGGCACGCACAGGGAGACTAGCTAGCTAGAAACTCTAGCATGACACCCTCGCGTGCATGCAGCTTAGCAGCCTGTGGCCGACCGACCGAGTCCAACAGCACGCCACTCGGACCGAGGAGGGAACCCGAAGTCAAGATCGATCGCCCACGAGGTGGAAGCAGAGCAGCCCCGAGCCCGGCCGGCGGGCGGCAGCCTCCGTACTTTCCCGTCTGGATTGTGCATTTTTTTTCCTCAAAATTTCTACTTAAAAATACCCCCTGTCGTCAGCTCGTCATGAGTATGTAAATATGTAATTGGATCGATGATCGATCTAAGATGGATTCTCGTTTTTCTTGTTGGAAAATTAGCACCGTAAAATCAAACATTGCTCGAAATGAGAAAACGCGCGATCAGTCGACTGAAAACTACTGAACTGATAAATTACTGGTGCAGCAATTGGTCGGCTGTCAGCATGCGCGAGCGGGTCCAGTTATAACAAGTTTTAAGGTTGTTATATGCACGTATTAGTACTAGGACATCTGGAAAGACGCGCCTTTTTTTTTCTGAGATCGAGGCAAAGGTTGATCGCTGACGGTGCAAGCTAACTACACGCACGCACAGGCACAGCACGTGTCGTTAATTTGAGATTTGCGATCATACATACGAGACCTGCCGGGGTGTATTGAGATGTACGCTGGGTAGCCTGGTACGTACAATACACCTGTCTTGTCCACCATTTGGTACTTGCACCTAGCTAGGAGTAGCATGCTAGATCAACATCGTATCGCGCTCTCGGGAAGAAGAAGAAAAAAAAATCGATATTGTCCGACGCGACGCGACGTCAGCGCGCGAGCGGTCGACACCCATCGCTGTCTATGCGGGAACCTATATATCGCATCGGATGGATGCAGTGCAGGTGCAGCTCACCTCAACGCAAAGAAAAGATCCCATCTGCTCCCGATCGGCATCAGCAGACGCGTTTTGGCGGCGGAGGCCAGTGCGGCTCCAGCTAGCTAGCCCAGCCTCATCCGTGCACTGCCAGCGACGCACGTACGCACGTACTGACCAAATCCAAAAGTCGTCGATCTCGACCGTACTACGCATCACCGGCTGGCTGTCCGATAGATGGATCTATCTCGGGTCCGTTTGTGCGTGGTTTCTCACTACTGTGCACGCCATGCCGGCCTCGGTAGGATTGGTTAAGATTAGCTCGTACGTGGTCGTACGTGCTTCCACAGGACCGGTCCGTGCGCGTGCCTGCAGCTTTGCGTCTCAAGTCGCAGCAGCCAGCCAGCCAGCGGTCGGTCTGTACGGTACGGTACGGGGGAGGAAAGACTAGCTCAAACTGATGGCTGGCTGCCTGCCTACATGTCCACCTCTAACGGATTGGACGGTCGGTGCGTGTATGCATGCACGCGGCAGCGCGGTCAAGCACTCGCTGTTCAGTTCACGGTTAAGTAATTAAGACTTGTGCGTGCAGCGGTGCAGGGTGCACTAGAAAGGCAACTCCACCGTCCACTGCGCGCGTCAAGAGTGGCGCAGTAGCATTTTACAACGTACTGTACATACCCCTTTCAGTTGGATTTGTTAGAGCATCTCCAACGGACGCCCAACTCGCCGATGCGCTAATTTTTTTTGCCGCGCCAGAATTGCGATTTCTCGCGCGCGACGCCTGTTTTGCTTTAGCAGACGCGCTATATTCCAGCGCGCGCTTAAAATTTTTGCTCCAGCAGCGGCGCTAAAAAATTCCAGCGCGCGCGCAGCACAGACAACATTTTGCATCAAACATATATACAACCGAATCAAAAGATGGACTGAAAATAAAATTTTATTATTAGAACGAACAGACGAACGTTCGTTGACTAAAACATAGAACTAACATACTCGATTAAACTAACAGACTACATTGCTAAACTAACAGACTACATTAAGCTAACTAGATATCAAAGTCGGAGTCCAAGCTCTCGGACGTATCGGAGATCTCGGACCACAGATGTTCCCACCTGGGGTCTTCCTCCTCCCAGGTGGTGTTGTTGAGCTGCGCCTCCGCCTCGCGCTGGCGCCGCTGGGCCCGGAGCTCCCGCCGCTCGAACCTCCGCTCCGCCCGCTCATTCGCGTACTGGGCCAAGAGCTCCGCCTCGGCGGCGGCTTCTTGCGGATGCCTCCGGCGATAGTCCGCCACCAGCTGCGCGTCCCTGTCCGCGATAAGAAGGCGCGCCTGGAGCAGGCGGTGGGCGGTCCGCTCTTCGGCGGTGACGAGGCGCGGCGGAGGCGCCAGATCCGCCGCCTGCTGGGCGGTGTGGACGTCCGTGAAGTTCATCTGGCGTCGGCTCCGGCCGAGGCGCCATGCTGCCGCGTCGTAGGCGCGGGCCGCCTCGTGCGCCGTCTCGAACGTCCTGAGGGAGATCCGCTCGTCGCCGGAGCGGATCTCCGCGTAGAACGTGCCGTTGGGCCGCGCGCGCACGCCGCGGTAGCGGGACTGGCTCCTGCGGCGCGGAGGCATGGTGGCGACGGCACGCGGCGCGGTGGCAGCGGCTGGCGGTGCGGATTCCGTGCGGTGGGGGAGAGAGGGAAGCGGTTGGGGGGAGACTGGGGGACGCGTGGAGTGAGCGCGCGCGCCACGGGTCGGTGTATATAGCGCGGAACGTAGCGCTCCGGCCAGCGCGCGCCGACGTTTTTTGCGCGCGCGCTTTTTTCCCGCGACTGCTGGAGCGCGCGAAATGGCCCCATGCGCGGGAAAAGCCCGTTATTTGGCGCGCGCTCCATTTGCCGCGTCTGTTGGAGATGCTCTTACGTCCATCGGGGTCTAGAGTTTTTTCGTCAATTCAGATACTACGCGTTTTCTAGTACATTAATATCATCAAATCGTTTTCATTAAAAAAAAAAGGAAAAGATGGACATACATAGTTGATGTGATTTTCCAGGAAATACTTGTTCAAACAAAATGGGTAGTCAGTCTAATTGGTAACGGTTTTGGTAGCTCTCGGTTGACTCAGAATTAACTTAGACCTCGTTCAACTTTATAGTGTTGGATTTATATCGTGGTTCATGGATACGAGAGTTGCACGTGTGCGATCAATTGCACATGGGGTAGCAACTACAAGCAAAATTTCCAATTACACATGAGTAACATAAATTGGAACACCGAGAATTAGTCACGTCCAATTGATAATTTAGTTTGTCTTCCGATATTCCGTGTGTACGGATTGGTATATATATGTGAATATGAGTTTATATGGCCTAGGGTGTAATATTCCTAACTGCCATATCGTTAGTGTAGAGAAATCTCTTCCTCTGTCACTCTTTTCTAGCTTTCATGGCAGCTGACTCAACTGGAAGATCAAGAAAAAAGACCTAGCTTGGGGCAGAAGAGCTGGAGACCGAGAAAATACCGAAGGATCAGGAACTACAACCTTCATACATGAGTGTGTATAACATATAATGCAACACTTTCTCAATCAAAGTAATTCCATGTGAATTTTGGTTAGTGGGGGGCTTTGGCCCTCTCCCCCCACCCCCACACATTTTTTTTTGAGTAATTTGCGGTTGAATTTGTTACAATGGACCAAGTTTCATCATTGTTACCCATGGGGTTGCAGCTACAACCAAAATTCTCCAATTAAACATGAGTAACAGAAATCGGTAGACCAAGAATTAGTCACGTCCAATTCATAATTTAGTTTGTCTTCTGGTATTATGTATACAAATTGGTATATATATATATGTGAATATTAGTTTATGTAGCCAAGAATTCATAGCCACCACATCGTTGTTGTAGAGAAATATCGTCCTTTTTCTCTTTTTTCTAGCTTTCATGGCAGGTCAGGAATATAAGACAAAGCTTGGGCAGAAGAGCTGGATATTGAGAAAATACTCAAGGACCATGAATTAGAACCTTTACACATGAGTGAGTTTTAGTTTTCTTGCCCGTGTCAACTTCCTTAGACTTGATCAATAACATGATGTATGGAGCATACGGTAGCCCTTTCTCCGCAATTTGGAATTTCTTCCATCTCTTTGAGCATAAAGTCTAAGATGTCAAAATCTCTCTCTGAAACAACATGATGCAGTAGTTTAAAATTTAGACCGGTAATGTTGCCGTCATCTCTGGCTCTAGGCAAGATGGTTCCTTTCAGCATACGATTTAATGCTTTAACCTCTTCTTTCAACCCGGAGATGTTGTTGAGACATCTGGTTCCAAATTTAGTGCTACCGCAGAGCTCATTATTTTGCTGAGCAGACAACAAGTGCTCGTCATGTATCTTTGGTTGTTCTCGATTCAAATATTTATCTCCAATTGTACTCGATCCGAAACACATATGATGCATGTAAAATGCATACATGAACTTTACATTTTATTACTTGATATTCCAACTTATTTGCATCATATATGGGTTATATTTATGTTTTATAATGATTTTAGGGGATAATTCACAGTTTTCCCATTTATTTGGAATTAACCCTGCAGAACCAGAAAACCCCTTTTTCCATGTTTTTGA
This sequence comes from Poa pratensis, assembly GCA_947311845.1. Classification (NCBI taxonomy): domain Eukaryota; kingdom Viridiplantae; phylum Streptophyta; class Magnoliopsida; order Poales; family Poaceae; genus Poa; species Poa pratensis. The sequence goes on from CAMZMU010000063.1 coordinate 14,361,234, forward strand.
CTTTCAGGGACCAAACGACGTCCAAATGACCTAATATTTTACGGGGCCCAATATTTGGAAATAAGAAGACGTACGAGCCAAGGATCCGCGAAAGAGGAAGTCCGAGGAAGAAAATAGATGGTCCCACGCGGCCAGATTCCATGGCCGTGTGGGACTGATGGCCCTTCACGTAGTTACCTGCGTGAAAAGTAAATGGGTTAGGTTGAGACTCCAAGTGCAGAGTGTATGTAGTAGTGGTAGACAGTTTTCCCCACGAGGGGTGACTCGAGGGTTTAATATCGAACTCTCGGTGAACCAGTATTTCAGGTGTTATCTTCTTATCCTTCTCTTGAGCACCTGCAACAAAATAAATTGTTTTGTGCCCTCAACCTCACCAAGTGGTTGTCAAGCACAAGGTGTGAGAATGATAATAAAATAATATGCAATGCAAACAATAAGTAAATATGCAATGATGGTAAATAAATATGCAAGGATGATGGTAACAATGATAAATGATATTTTTGGGTTTTTTATGATGAATGCAAGATGTAAAAGTGTTTTTGTATTTTCGGATTTAATAATGGCAGCAAACAAAAGTGATGATAAAAGTGTTGGAAAGGTGTTTCTTATGATTAAAAATGGACCGGGGTTCATGGTTTCACAAATGCACTCTCTCTTGATAACGTGGTAGACAATGGAACACTAAAATTAACATGAAAGATGGCAAGACATGGTTTGACAAGTTATTAATAATATGGGCATCACGTTCTAACATAGAGATATCAAGTATAAGTTGTTCTCTCTCTTATGCTCCACCAAGATGCGAACTAAATCATAACACCTTAGTAATTAAGATAAATCAGAGCATAGCAATAAGTTCAATGACATGAAGTTAAAATAAGAACATGCTAGATCTAGTCATGGAGATAGTGGCCAAGGTCACATCCACTCTCCGGTAGCATGGTATTTTTGTTTATCCCTAGTGAGGCAACAAAGTAAGGTAGAAAACCCAAGTGGGTCGCAGAACTTTCTCTCATGTTCACTGCACTAGCCACCCCCGTTACTCTAACTAATGCACACGTTCCCCCTCACATGCTCTCATAAACATGCTTGATCATGACAAGTAAATAAGAACGGGGTACATAATATGCATCTACTTTCATAACTGAAACAAAACCATTGCAATTTCAAACATGTATTAACTCATAATAAAGATCCACCACAAAGGAATTACATAGATGACCGTAATCATGTTCAGCAGCTCATACGGTACTAATTAGTGAAGCTCATAGAGAGGAGAGATACATAAGTTACTTCCACAAACCCATAGTCCAGAGGTGGACTACTCCCTCTTCATCATGGTGTCGGTGGAGATGTTGTTGGAGGGGAAGGAGACCACACCGGCAGCGCCCCGCCAGAGTTTTCCCCCTCCAATCTTCTGCTCCAGGTCCCTGTTTCGTGGTTTCTGTGTTTCGGCGGCGCTCCCTTTCGCGAAAGCCCTGGGGGTATAGTCGTTTTTAGGTCAAGACGAAGCTTCGGGAAGAAAGATCGACGGCAGCGGAGGCCCGAGGGCCAGGATGGGGGACCCCACGCGGTCAGGGAATCTGGTCGCGTGGGCCCACCCCTTTCTGCCTTCTGGTCTCCGTTTTTTCGATTCCTTTGCGCCTACGTTTCGTTCCTTCCAAAAAAATGATCCCCGTAAAGTTTCAGGTCATTTGGACGTCGTTTGGGTCCCTGAAACATCAAAATATAGAAAAAGAGGTTTTCTGACAGCGCAGGGTTAATTCCAGAAATATGGGGGAGTTGTTAATTATCCCCAAAACTTAATATAAATCATGAATATAACCCTTATATGATGCAAATAACATGGAATAACATTTAATAAAATGTAAAGTTCATGTATGCATTTTACATGCATCAGGGACCACCTCTTTTATTCCTCGTGGCTCCGATGCCGTCCGTTTTCGTCTCCGTGGCTTCGTCTTGACCTAAAAACGTCTATAAAAATAGTCCCCCGAGGAGTTTCGCGAGGAGGCGGCGGAGAAACACAAAACCACGAAACAGAGAGTCAGAAGGCTGCCGCCGGAGAAGATCGGAGGGGGGGAACACAGCCGAAGAAGATCGAAGGGGGGAAACATAGAGTCAAATGATTCATTCTTCAAAGGAATAACAATATGCAAGATAAATTATGAAGTGATATCAAATACTCAATGTAAAGATGTTCAATGATAAATTCACAAAGTGTAATATAGAAGAAAGTACTATGGACCAAATGTATGCATAATGAAAAGTAAAAACATCCTATGGTGGTCATAGAGTACTTCTTATGAAAACTGAATATAAAAGGTGGACACTTTGGATAGATAAATAAGTAGAGGTAAAGCATGAATAAGTTTCATCTAACTTCCAAACACTTCTACTTAAGTTAATGCTTGCAATGTGGTAGTCATTGGTGTGGAGCTCTCATTACCCCTATCATAGCATCTTGAATGATTAATGTTTAAAGTGAAAGCAAATATGAGTGGTGTGCTTGACAATGTATTGGTTGAATGTCTCATGTCCCTTGAATACAAGTACCTACACCATGTGTTACTCACTTTGGTCCACAAAGTAAATTCAAATAATCATCAAGAACTGCACTGGGGTACCTCTTGCCCCTTGACATGAACAAGCCCATGTCAAAACAACAAGACAAACAGACAATGAACAATCTCAGCACTCTTTTATTTACTATGGGTATAGCTTTTTATTATGAGGTGCATCACTGAATGAACATTATGGTTATGCTGTAAATTTCCACCATGAATGATGCATGGCTTAGATTAGCGGCCCAGGCATTTCTCTAACCATTTATACAAACTCTTTGAACTTACTAAGTATCCACATTCATTTCACCCATGATAGGCATCCATAAACAAAAGTACATGACATCAACTAAATATAAATAAGTGCAATGTTGAAAGCTTGCCATGTGACAGCACATATGGGCTAACTCCCAACCAAAACTATTGTCAAGCCCACAACTTCATAATTTTAATCACAATGGTTCATGCTTATTAAATGCAATAAAAGTAAATTGTGCATCAAGTTCGTGAGAGCTTTTAACCAATTTTTCCCATGACAATCAATAACATAAGCATTTAAATTCAGAAATGTAGATAACACAATATAACATGATAAACATACTTGGAATAGCATAAAGCTAATAGGTAGATATGGTGGACTCACTGGAAAAACTTTGGTTGAAGGTGTTGGGAAACAAGCTTTTTACTTGTTGTAATTTTTGGGCTAGCAATAGGGAGAAAGTTGACCATCTAAATGCATGCATAAGTGTCCATAGAACTAATCAATCCATGTTAAACCAAGTAAAGTTAAAATTCAACATCTAAACATGGTAAAAGATAGCTCTTGACAACACACTTGCAAATTAACATTCATTCAAAGCACATGAATTATGCAACTATATGTATCTTTTAAAATCAACTCAAACATCCCTATCCCAATATATTTAATAGCATCCAACATAATTCAACCCAAACTTCCAGTAGCTCTCTCATATATAAATGATAGTGGTGGTCTTATTAACAAACCGAAATAACAAAAGCAAAAAAAACAGACGCTCCAAGTTTATACGATAAAGTGCTTTGATCGAAAAACAGAAGTTAGACGTGTGCAAACCGAGAGTGTGTTGGTCTAGTGGGGTTGTCTTGACATCCCCAAGCTTATGGTCTTCACCATCCTTGGATAGCTCTTGGTGCAGCTCCTCTAATCCCTGTGAAAAAACTTCAAAACACCGTTTCTCCCATTTCTTTTCTGTGGGGTGATATTAGTAGTGATAAACAAATAGGTTCCTTGCTGCATAAAATCCTTAGGCAAAAATTCATATGAATGTCCAGAGAGTATATAATGTTGTATGCCTACTCATAAACTCAATTGAATCAAAAAGATTCAAGCAAAAAGCTCAAAGAATGCATCAAACAATATCAAGACAGAATCTGTCCAGAAAAACAGCAGCAGCAAAACGCATTTTTCTACCCTACTTAAACTCGTCAGAAAAATCTGCAAAAAATCACGTGTGCAGAGGATGAAAAGTTGAAGCTACAGTTCAAATTACAGCTCAATCGGAGTTACAGATAAAAAATGAAAAATCAAACCGTGCACAGACTTCGTGCAGGCAGAAAACTCTCCGAAAATGAATAGCAACTTTTCAAACCCAAAATAGGTAAAACTTGGTTCTTTATTAAAAATCCAGAAACAAAACTAACAAACTACTCTCTTGTTACAGCAAGAGGACTCAAAGAAAATCTCAAACAAAAACAACCGGGTTGCCTCCCGTAAAGCGCTTTCTTTATAGCCATATAGCTAGGCTTACTTACTTGATAATCAAAGGGGACGTAGCTCATGAGGGAGCTTGAACCTTGGTGTGTCCCTCTTCCTTGGGAAGTGTTCCATGCTCTTCTTGTGTGGAAACTGAAACTTCACATTCCCTTCCTTTGAATCAATAATGGCACCTGTAGTACGAAGAAAAGGTCTTCCCAAAATAATAGGACTAGAGGTTTTATTCCCCATGTCCATGATTAGAAAATCAACAGGCACAAAAGTCATGTGTAACTCTACCATAACATCACTTACTTTTCCTAGAGCATGTCTAATGGAATCATCAGCAAGTGCAAGTTCAATAGAGCATTTCTCAATATTTTTAAGTTCAAGGACTTCATATAGTTCTTTAGATAATATAGAGACACTAGATCCTAGATCTAAAATGGCATGGTGTGTCTCTTTTCCAATGGTTACTAGTACTTTGGGATCCATATATCCCCAAGCTTAGGTGGTATCATAGCTTCTTGATTGTACCTAGCAATCTTTTCTTTTAAGACATGATTAGCAATATAGGAACCAAAACCAGCCTGGTTAATATTAACAGAAGGATCACTTGCAAATTTTTGTAAGATAGAAATTAATTCATGCAAGCTACACTTCTCTAAATCAACAAATGGTTCCTTAACTTCACTAAGCATTTTAACTTCCTCAACTTTTTTATCTCTATTATATAGATTAAATAATTCATAACGGTCATCAAACACATCTTCAGGTACTTGAGCTTTTTCTAAACTTTCTTTAATTTTTACTTCCAATATCAAGCCATCAAGTAGAATGTAAGCATCAGCAATAGTAGTATTTATGAAAGAACCCTTACATTCATTGTCTAAAAAGAGTTTAGAAGTTTCAGACAATCCTTTATAAAATATGTGCATGAGCATCCAATCTCTAATACCATGTTCCATTCCATAAGCTATACCTCTAAACCTTTCCCAAGTTTTAACCAAGGTTTCTTCCTTATTTTGTTTAAAGGTGATAACTATTTCTCTCATATTATAAACCATGGCTGAAAAACAAAACCTCTCAATGAAAGCAGCTTTCAAATTAAACCAATTGCTAAAATTCCCAGGTGGCCATTTTAATATCCAATCTAGAGCTTTTCCAGCCAAGGAATAAGGAAAAAGCTTTACTTTGATCACATTAGCATTGGCATGAATCAGGTTTAATTCTTTGCATCTTTCATTAAATTTACTAAGATGTTGAAGAGCATCTTCTTTCGGTTTCCCAGAAAAACGATTTTCAAAAATCAATTTAGTGACATTAGGATCTATCTCAAATTCTTTAACAGGGAAATTCCTATCTTGAGGAAAATTCTTAACACTAAATGGCCAAAAAGTTCTTTTCTCCATTGAGCAAGTTTTTATGTGTTTTTAATTTTTTATGCAAAACTGAAAGTAAAATGACACTAATGCAACTCGAAATAACAAATGCAACACAAAAATGCAAAACTGAATATAAATATGCAAACCGAAATATAAAGATGATATGCAAGACAAGAACAAAACAAAATAAAATGATTGTAGGTAAAGATGGATAAGATGATGCTCACGTAGGTGCAACTCCCCAAGCTTAGGTTGTTACACAAGTTGGTGATGAAGTTGACTTGATGTGAGTGATCCTTGGATAAACCTTTCAGCTATGGTTCCCCGGCAACGGCGCCAGAAAACGTTGATGAGCGCTTGACGAGGGTATGCGGTGTTGCTTCTCCCCGGCAACGGCGCCAGAAAACGTCTTGATGGCCCTTCACGTAGTTACCTGCGTGAAAAGTAAATGGGTTAGGTTGAGACTCCAAGTGCAGAGTGTATGTAGTAGTGGAAGACAGTTTTCCCCACGAGGGGTGACTCGAGGGTTTAATATCGAACTCTCGGGGAACCAGTATTTCAGGTGTTATCTCCTTATCCTTCTCTTGAGAACCTGCAACAAAATAAATTGTTTTGTGCCCTCAACCTCACCAAGTGGTTGTCAAGCACAAGGTGTGAGAATGATAATAAAATAATATGCAATGCAAACAATAAGTAAATATGCAATGATGGTAAATAAATATGCAAGGATGATGGTAACAATGATAAATGATATTTTTGGGTTTTTTTATGATGAATGCAAGATGTAAAAGTGTTTTTGTATTTTCGGATTTAATAATGGCAGCAAACAAAAGTGATGATAAAAGTGTTGGAAAGGTGTTTCTTATGATTAAAAATGGACCGGGGTTCATGGTTTCACAAATGCACTCTCTCTTGATAACGTGGTAGACAATGGAACACTAAAATTAACATGAAAGATGGCAAGACATGGTCCTAACATAGAGATCTCAAGTATAAGTTGTTCTCTCTCTTATGCTCCACCAAGATGCGAACTAAATCATAACACCTTAGTAATTAAGATAAATCAGAGCATAGCAATAAGTTCAATGACATGAAGTTAAAATAAGAACATGCTAGATCTAGTCATGGAGATAGTGGCCAAGGTCACATCCACTCTCCGGTAGCATGGTATTTTTGTTTATCCCTAGTGAGGCAACAAAGTAAGGTAGAAAACCCAAGTGGATCGCAGAACTTTCTCTCACGTTCACTGCACTAGCCACCCCTCGTTACTCCAACTAATGCACACGTTCCCCCTCACATGCTCTCATAAACATGCTTGATCATGACAAGTAAATAAGAACGGGGTACATAATATGCATCTACTTTCATAACTGAAACAAAACCATTGCAATCTCAAACATGTATTAATTCATAATAAAGATTCACCGCAAAGGAATTACATAGATGACCGTAATCATGTTCAGCAGCTCATACGGTACTAATTAGTGAAGCTCATAGAGAGGAGAGATACATAAGTTACTTCCACAAACCCATAGTCCAGAGGTGGACTACTCCCTCTTCATCATGGTGTCGGTGGAGATGTTGTTGGAGGGGAAGGAGACCACACCGGCAGCGCCCCGCCGGAGTTTTCCCCCTCCAATCTTCAGCTCCAGGTCTCTGTTTCGTGGTTTCTGTGTTTCGGCGGCGCTCCCTTTCGCGAAAGCCCTGGGGGTATAGTCGTTTTTAGGTCAAGACGAAGCTTCGGGAAGAAAGATCGACGGCAGCGGAGGCCCGAGGGCCAGGATGGGGGACCCCACGCGGTCAGGGAATCTGGCCGCGTGGGCCCACCCCTTTCTGCCTTCTGGTCTCCGTTTCTTCGATTCCTTTGCGCCTACGTTTCGTTCCTTCCAAAAAATGATCCCCGTAAAGTTTCAGGTCATTTGGACGTCGTTTGGGTCCCTGAAACATCAAAATATAGAAAAAGGGGTTTTCTGACAGCGCAAGGTTAATTTCAGAAAAATGGGGGAGTTGTTAATTATCCCCAAAACTTAATATAAATCATGAATATAACCCTTATATGATGCAAATAACATGGAATAACATGTAATAAAATGTAAAGTTCATGTATGCATTTTACATGCATCAGGGACCACCTCTTTTATTCCTCGTGGCTCCGATGCCGTCCGTTTTCGTCTCCGTGGCTTCGTCTTGACCTAAAAACGTCTATAAAAATAGTCCCCGAGGAGTTTCGCGAGGAGGCGGCGGAGAAACACAAAACACGAAACAGAGAGTCAGAAGGCTGCCGCCGGAGAAGATCGGAGGGGGGAAACGCAGCCGGAATCACCTCCGGAGGGCTCCACCCCCCTCCGGCGTGTTCATCATCAACATCTACAGCAAGATCATCTCCATCTCTCCACTGTAAACTCTTGGCAAACATGATATATGATGCAATATACTATTCCCTTGATCTATTGTGTCTCCCCATCTATGTTTGAGAAGTGATTTGTTCATGGCAATAGTGAAATAGTTCGTTGATTGGTTACATACAAGTTTTGTTATCTTTTATGATTGTCTTGATGTACAATGTATGAGTGCATGCATATATTGGGGAATGCATGTAAGGTGATCACCGTAGTGTAATGGATTGAGTAGGACGGGTCGGAGTACTAAGACAGAAACCGTGGTCTGAGACTTGAAGTTACATTATGGGGGATATATATGGGGGACCCTAGAACTTAAGGCTATGGTGGGACAATTATGTCTTAATAATTCTTGTGCTGCACATTTACTTGGCCATGAGATCCATCATAAGAGTTGTGTAATTTGCTCATTTACTTGGCTACACCTATTTATGGCTCCTTCCTAGAAGAAACAATTAAGACTGAAACATGTGCTTCACTAATTGTGACAACCACACGAATGAAATAACAATTGCTAGAACATTTGCTCCCTTGAGATATTTGCTACTTGAGATATTTGATACTTGCTACTTTGAGAAACTTGCTTGAGAAAACTGCTGAGAGAAACTTGCTCTAAGAAACTTGCGTTTGAAACTTGATTGAGAAACTTGTTACTAGATAAACCCATTCCACGTCACTTGCTTCCATTAGTTAGTTCCTTTCATATTTAAATTTATTGCTTTGCATAAAAGGCCATATAAGAGGGTTATAGGGCTTTAGAGAATAGATAGTTTACCTTCAGCTCCTCGTGGGTTCGACACTCAAATACTTATCGAATTGTGCTACAGTGATTCCTTGCTCTTGGGGATTATCAACATATCTTGAGTTGTTCTCGTTTAAAAGCTTCCGCGGTTTCTGTTGCATCAGGTTGGACACCAAGAAATTTCGCTCGAGTTGTGAGTGGTAGAAAACCTCTCACAACTAGTCATCCGATTAATGGATGTTTTGTCTTCACTTATGTAGACTCAGAAGCGTGGAAGTGTGTATAACACATAATCAAACACTTTCCAATTAATTCCATATGAATTGTGGTCAGGGGGCCAATGCCCCCCTTCTCACACATATTTTAAAGTAATTTGCACTAGCATTTGTTACAATAAGGACCATGTATTGCATTTGTTACAATTTGCACCAGGATGGCCCACGCTCATAACGCAGTTGAACTAGTATCGATTCGAGAATAACGTCCAGCCGGTTCACTTGAACTCGTTAATAGGGCAACCTATAATTTGGCCGGTTAAGTGAATCAGATGGGTTTCTCCGAATCGATTGAACGGGTTCCATATGGCAATATATGTGTGAGCCACATCCAAACTGTAACACATGTCAATACCTGGTCCAAACCCCAAAGTACAAAAAATGCCACTTTACATGGTCAAACTGCAATTTACTCCATATTTTTCAGGAGCATTAGATTAATAGTGATTTTTGAAATATTTAACCAACAACACAACTTCATCTAGGTCAAGGGGGCGAGGAACCCTTACATTTTTGCAACCAAATAATATTAAGGGCCTATTTGATTCAAAGGAAAGGAAAATCAAAGGAATAGGAAGGGGATAGTAATAGGAAAGGATGGCAGGTCTAAAACTTTCCTCGTTCCTTATGCATAGGATTTAAAGAATAAGGTATGAGTGAATTTTTCGTTTCCTGTACACTGTGCCTTGAAAGTGAGATCTAAAGGAAAATTTCCTCTACTTTTCCCTTCACCATTCTTATATGAATAAACGGAGTGAACAGTAGCAACTATGGAAAATTTCCTAACCCTGTACATTCTCTCCATGTTTCCTCCAAATTAAAGGAGCCCTAATAGTAATATTTAAAGTATCTACTCCATTAGTTCCTAAATATAGCATGTTTTAGTTTTTTGCAGATTCATATGTATCTAGACACGTTTTAGTGTGTATATTCACTCATTTCAGTCCGCATCTAATTAACATATGAAATATGTAAAACATTTATTTAAAAACGAAGGGAGTAAGTGACAACCTTCTTAAATGATCATTCTAAAGTACCAAGAACTTCTATGTGTACATCGATGATTGATTCCCACTGGTCATCGAACAAGATAACCCACGTACGGCATGCACGCCAACACTCACACTAATCATAGTGAGCATGCGTGCATGCATATGCTGCAATCCACGCTTAATTTTGAGTAAACTTTAAGCATAAAACGTGTTGTTGCTGCCGAGGTGCTGACATGCTGCGTACGTACGCAGGATCGAATTAGCTAATACCCTAATTGTACGACCCTTCCTTTGCCCTTGTAGGATTCCCAGCAGGCATTTCCTCTGAATTATTGGAAATGCAGTACGGTACTGCCATGGAAAGAAAAACAAGTGTATATGTCAGCGTGATGTGGACGAAATGGTTATAATATAGACCACAGACAGAACCAATATCAGGTGAGACAAAGAATGCAGAAATAGTCCGAGTTTACAAATGCGGCTGGTTCCTATAAATAAGCCATCAGATGCACCACTCTGCACCAGCCACACCAACACAGCTATAACCTACACACTCAACCACACCTACTGCCTGCACTGGCGTTGCACTCTCCTTTCGATTCCAAATTCCAACCATCACCCGCTCGCCACATAAAAAAGATCAATTTAAATAGTTCATCGAAGCAAGGAGCGCCGGCGAGTGTGATCAATCGCGGAAATGGTGAAGAATGCGCAGCAGGAGGCGCTGAGCAACGGCGGCAATGCGGCGGCGGCGGCGAGGCAGAGGCAGCAGCAGCAGCAGTACAAGGGGGTGCGGATGCGGAGCTGGGGGTCGTGGGTGTCGGAGATCCGGGCGCCGAACCAGAAGACGCGGATATGGCTGGGCTCCTACTCCACCGCCGAGGCCGCCGCGCGCGCCTACGACGCCGCGCTGCTCTGCCTCAGGGGCTCCGCCGCCGACCTCAACTTCCCCGTCCACCTCCCCTTCCACGTCCCGGCCGCCGCCATGTCGCCCAAGTCCATCCAGCGCTTCGCCGCGGCCGCCGCCTCCAGCCCCCTGCAGCCCACCGCGCCGGCCTGGGACGCCGGCCAGCCGTGCGGCTACGGTGGCGGCGCGTCGTTCGGCTCCTCCACTGAGGAGGAGGAGGAGGAGGCCGGCGACGACAGCGCCGATCACAATGACGAGATCATGGCGCACGACCACGACGACGTGGACTACGGCGCGTTGGCCGACATCGACGCCTTCTTCCAGTCGCCCAAGTGCATGGACTACTGCAGCACCTTCTTCGCGCCGGCGCCCACGGCCATGGCGCCCGGCGCCGAGTGGGAGGAGGAAGGCGAGATCAGCCTCTGGAGCTTCTCCTCCTTCAACTGATCATCCAGTTCCGACTACCAGAGCGAAGGCCACTGGGGTCAATTCAAGGCTTCAAGCTTCGACTGGCCAAATCAAGAACTAAGCAATTCAACACTGACAGATTAATTACTACTACCCCGTCCTACGTGACCAAGAAGGAATTGGTCACAGTAAAATAATCGCATGCCATGGTCAATTATCATTCCATGGTCTCGCGGAAAGATGGTGATTATTTCATTTATATATCCGTAGTCAAATACTAGTACTATACGTACTACAGTACTTATTAGTATTATACAGCACCTAGTAGGCTAGTTATGGATTTGTGGGGGAGCTCTAATGCAGCTACATGTTTTAAGGAAGCTTCCCATGGAGCTAACTCCCCTCAACATATATTATTGTAAAAGTTTTTTCCAAGTGTGCAAGCAAATGGATTATGATGTACTCTGCATGTTTAAGGCTGGTGTTTCTTGTGTCCGAAGCATTGCCCTTTTTACTAGTGCATTTGTGGTATCATGGATCTAGTCCACGCTCGCAAACCTGATTTCTGGGATATCCTCGATCGTACTCCCTCCGTATCAAAATATAAGACTGTATACATGTAGAGTGTTACGACTGCCTCAAATAATTCTTTAATATATTTTGAAAACTTATTCTACGGGATGCATTCGTTGATTCCCGCGAGAGTTGATCAACTGTTAACTGAATCCGTGTGATTCGATTCTGGTCTGAGCTCAGACGCTGCAGTCACTATCGAGTAGGGTTTGCAGTCAAAAGCAATATAGAGTTTCCTCTCGCTGTCATGTAAAACAGCTGGTTATCAATTATCATAGGAGGTTTAATTTGATTTAATCGGTGTCTCTATCGGACAGGGTGAGGAAAGTAAAGGTAAGAAAAGAGTTCTCATTGCGGTTTGGGTCCAGACCCGTCTCTACTATATACTGCCCGCGCCCGACCCCAAGTCCCATAGCACCCGCATCCGACACGCCCATAGCACTGCCAGGACTCTGGGTTTCCCTGCTCGTCTCGTGTCTCCGCCGCCGCCGCCTCTTGCGCCGCCGGGAGCCATGGGGTACACCAAGGACGACCTCCTCGCGCGTCTCGAGGTCCGTAATCCACCCCTCTCTCGCCCCCTGCCTTCCCCGTCTGGTTCCTCCCTGCGTCGCTTCTCCCTGGGCTGCGGAGATCGGCTAGATTGGGCCTCCTCCTCCTCTCCACCGGCGCCCCTGGTCGTAGATCCTACGGGGGGCTGCCGTAGAGATTATTTAGTGGGGAGCTAGCTGGTCTGTAAATCGTAGCGCGAGAAGGCTTGACCACGGCTGAATTTAGTTTTGCAGTGTTAGCGAAGGGGATAATAGGGTTTTGAAACCCAAGCGCGGAATTACGTAGGTTTATCGCGTGACTCTTTCGATATGTTGCATCCCCGATCTCGCAAACAGTGAATGCTTGGTAATTCCTAGCCGTACAACTTACAATGTAGCCAAGGCTAAGCTTGGTGTCTTCGTTTCCTGCAGGAGCTTAAGATTGATTTTAAGCGCCACGACCACCCGGTTGTGCTGACGGTCGAGGAACAGGTTTGTGAACCGTGGAATCTGTGCTTTGCTCTGCCACAGATGTAGTTGATATACTCTGATTGCTAACTGAGCTTCTGCCATGGCAGGCCAAGCATGTGGAAAATCTGGGAGGTGCTTTGACTAAGAATCTACTTTTGAAGGTACGTGTGTCGGCAACTAATGGACTGTTAACTCTCCGGCGCACGATAGAGGTGTATTCATGTATTGATACGTTAGGGTTGTGTTGTTTCAGGACAAGAAGCACCGCTTGTATATTGTTTCTGCACTTGCTGACACCAAGGTTGACATGAAAAGTAGGTGATTTTACTGATGATTACACTTTTTTGTTGCTTATTTTCATCATCGGGTCAGTTAATCTGCTTTCTCTTAAATTATTAGTTCTGTCCCAGCGCCTTGGCTTGGGAAAAGGTGGTGTACGAATGGCTCCTGAGGATAATTTACGTCAAGTACTTCAGGTCAGTCGTCGTTTATGTTGTTTTAGATACAACTGTTTGATTTTAAATCGGTACGAATGGAATGAAATTTCATAGTGCATGTTTTTGGTTCGGTGATTTTGGATGTAAGGTGGCAAGTATTGTCCTGTTAGTTTGTCAGGTTTACCCGAAAACATGTCAAGAATGGCTGATAACATTTTGTAGTTAATTCGGACAGTTCCTTTTTATTGTTAAGATCACCATCCTTATGAAAGGTGTATGTTAAAATGTTGTTTACCGTTGGAGGTATACTTCCTTAGGAAAAGAACTTAATTTTCACATTTTATAGTGTTGGGTTCAGGAAGCAAGAAGTCTTGGTGTGACACCATTTATCAAGTAGTAGTAAATTGGTTTGAGAGATAAAATACACCCTACCCTGTTGGTTAGCTTATTTATTTACTTTAGATTTTCATGTTTTTAACACATGTTAATGTGTTCCTCGCTCCTTGATTATGTCCAGGTACCTTTAGGGTGTGTTACTCCGTTTGCGCTATTCAACGAGTCTGCGAGGTATAATCTTTTTTCTACTTTGCAAGCCATATTTTTGAAAGACTTGGATGGTGTCCAATTTATGCTTCCGTAAACATTAAATGGTGCATTGTTAGGACGGTATGGTCATGTTATGCCATCATGAGCATGACAGACTTTTCTACTCCATTCCATGTGTTTAGTTTGAAGATAGGAAATTGTATTGATGAACCAGCTGAAATGCTTAAAGCCATATGCAAGATTATTTGGAAGTTCTTGCTTTTCTCGTGCTCCGTATTTCTCAGCATTACTGTCCTATGTTATATTTGTTTTGTTTGCCTTCCTGAGTACTCTGTTGTTAATGAGGTATACTTTTGGCAGTGCTGTCTCATTATTACTGGACCAAGGGTTTAAGTCTAAACAGAGCTGCTACTTCCATCCACTGACAAATGATGTGACTATTGGTATGAAACATTGTACCATCACTTCCTTCACTTATAATGTTTCATTACTTGCATTTAATAAATAGAATCATACACACTGTCGTACTACCTTGCCATGATGCCACACTTGCGCGAAGGTTGCCCAGATGATGTATCTTTTTATGGCTAATATTATGCGTTTTCGCAAAAATTGAGGGCTCTTAATGCTGAACCTTTGATGAATTACTTGCTAATTCCTGATTAAATTCATCTCAGCTCTCAGTTCAAGCAACCTAGACAAGTTTCTCCTCTCCATTGGGAAGCAACCAGCTTATGTAGACTTGGAGGTAATCTTTGGATCATCAGCCTATCATTTCTTAGAAATATTGGAGAGAGTAACATTTTTTTTATGTTCAGGCGTCACCAGTGATAGGCAAAGATAATCCTCCTGATCTAGCAGATCTTGTGCCGTCTGGTGCGCTCAGTTTTCCAGAAGAATCAGTTGAGAACGTGACACCTACACCTTGTCAAAACAATATCATGCCCAAGGAGAAAAAATGTCTACCAGGTGAGTCATTGACATGCATCATGCTCTTTATTTGCTGTGCACTGGTCACACATTTTTTGCTTTGTATAAACAGTTCTATTGGTAAATGATGCTGGCAGATCCAGTTGTATGGTCCTCTGTTAAATCAACAAAATATATTTGACTCGACCTGTTGGCCATCTTTCTAGTGTGTAGTAAAATAGAATGCGAGGAAATATAAATGTGCTATGTACCACCAGTGTCATTGCTAGTCATTTTGGAAAATTTGAACTATGTCTAAGACAATGCCCATCAAAGATGGAGTGAGTCTGCACTTGATATGGTTGTAGAACTAGGGTTGAGAGCTGTGAAGATATTGTTTGCTGCTGCCAAGGAAACCAGCACTCTGTTTGTCATGTACCTTTGTCTGGCCACCAGCAAGAGAATACACTGCCTGTCGCTAGAAAAAAAATAGGTTTTTACCCAACTGCTCATTTCTCCATGGAAATGGCCAATTGTGTGGGCCTGTGGAGCAATAGATCTGGTACAATCTGGGTATTTTGGTTTACCTGACATGTATGGTCTAATATACCTAGAATATCGTCACACATTTCGTATCAGGATAGAGACAAGCCAACAGTAGCACATCAATTTTTCTAGGATAAATTTGATTTCTGAAGAAATATCTGCAAGTGGTTGCGCGAGATAGGAATACTGGTTACTGTACAGGGAGGATACGCCATTTTAGTTGCTTAATTGTCCTATGCTTTTTGGCAATCAATATATTTATAAGCTCACTGGAGCTTTTCAAGTTTCAACTTTCAACAGTAAATATGACATTTCTGTTCTTCAGAAGTGAAGGCTAAGCCCAAAGTTCAGAACAAGGGGCATCAAGTTCAGAGAGTAAAGTTCCTACTAATGGTGCAAATGTTGAGAAATTTCTAACAGATGTGCTTAATACCATCTCACCATTGTTCGTGTCTGAGGTAATCCAGTGACCTTATCATGTTAGTTTTCTTATATGATGCCTGCCCTTGTGATGATAAATATTCTCTTGCAGGTGTCGAAGAAATTGAATATTAAGATTACAGAGGAAAAGCTTTCTTCAATATTAGATGGCTTTAGAGAACGAGCTACTCTAGATCTAGATTTCGAGAGTACAGCGGTTAGTTTCTCTTCTGCTGTTTGTTATTAGCTAGCTTTGCTTAGTAATGTCTTCATAGTATATAAAGTTGAGATCCTGGCTTCTACTAAAAGTAACTGGATTGTGGATGCTGCTAAATAAAAAACGGATCTCCCGTTAGAGCACATCACATTATGCTTCTTCCGTGGTAAATTTCCAATCTTAGCTTAATAAACATGGGGAGGGTGTTTTGATGATATGCAACACATAACGTATACATTGTGACTGCGGATGTCTTAATGCGACTGTTTTAATGCAGAACGCGTTCAAAAATGCAGCATACTCTGATGGATTTGAGGCTGGCTTCTATACTATGCTCAATCACGGTTTAGGTGGAAAACCCTCCAGAATTAAGGTGGTTAATTTGAAACAGGAGGCAGTGAGTTGATTTAGTCAATTTTGTAAAATCAAATCATACTATATATACTTATTTGTTGATGTTCCCATTGGATGTATCGCTTGAAGTCTCCGTGATTGTTTTTTGGTTTTACCCAATTGCTTTCACACCTGACGGGAGATTATCGTGCGGACTGCTCCAGTCGCTTAGATCTATCTCATCTACTGAGCTAAAAATTAAAATCAGATCTCTGTGTAACATAATTGTTTACAATTAGCGTTGCATAACTTCATTGTTTAGAACTTGTGCAATTACATTGTTGGAATATTCTTTTCCACCATCCCAGTATCGCATGGCTTACATTACAGCGATATCTAATTCAATTCCAGCTTCTGCTTGCAGTAGCAGATCTGCATTTTTTTTGCATACAGAGCATCTACCGTTGCAGAGTTGAACTTGCAGAATATTTACAGGGGGCGTCACGCTTTACCTGCGATTAACCAACAAAAAATTGAAAAGCCAGTAAGCATGTATGTGCGGCAGTTCTCTGTTGATTGCATAAATGACAGGGACCTGTTTCGCAAAAAAAAAAAAAAGGAATGGCAGGTACCTGATAACTTAACTGACCAAACATGTCCAGGATCTCTTGGCATAGTGACCGGCATCCCAGCTAGAGAAGAAACAGAGAACGCCACCACGCGTAGAAAGCTGAAAAAAAGTTGCAAAAACAGAAGACCATTTTAAAACAACCATGATGTTAATGAAAAAAACAAAACGAGCAAAATACGTGCCAAGAAACTCTTTATCTGTTTTTCCACTGAGGATTATGAGTACATAAGTACATTAGTACCAAGTATCAGTTATATTAGAGTTGTCAGTTGGCTCTGCCTCTTGGGGTTCGTCAGACGAAGAAAGAGAAGAAGAAAACGGAAATAGCGACGACAACGAAAGACTGGAGGGCCGACAGGTCATTACCGCCGGCGTCGCCCGCGTCGGGCCTGCCGTGCCCATGGCCATGCCGGCCGTACTCCCAGCCGTCGTCCGGGTCCTCCGTTCCGCGCGGCGGCCACATCCACGACAAGGGCCCCCACCTCACCATTGTCGGCGGCTCCCTCTCCCCGTCTCTGTTCGCCCACCACCCCCGGCGCTATTGCTGCCGCTACCGCGCCGTGCGTTGGAGGCGGCACCGGCGCCGGGCAGCTGGTAGCGGCAGACGGGGCAGGAGTTGTGGAGGCGGAGCCAGGGGACGATGCAGTCGGAGTGGTAAACATGCTTGCACGGCAGCTGCCGCGCGGCCTCCCCGAGCTCGAAGTCCTCCTTGCACACGGGGCACTGCGAGTGCGACCCGCCGTCGTCCGACATGTGCGCGGCCGTGATCTGCACCGTCGGGAGCGAGTCGATGGCCGATGCCGCGGCAGGCGCGGGCCCCGGCCGGTCGTTCTGGGTCAGCTCCTCGACGAGGCTGCTCAGGTCGCCCCCTGTGAAGTAGTCCCCCGGGTCGATGGCCGGAGGCGCAGACGGCCGCCGCGCCACCGGCGGCGGCGGCGGGGAGGCCATGCGCCGGCGAGGCGGCTGTGTTACCGGCGGAGGCAGCTGGCGGAACGCGCGTCCTGGAACCGCGGGCTCCGGCACCTGCGGAGGCAGCTGGCGGAACGCGCGTCCTGGCACGGCGGGCTCGCCCCAGCCGGAGCCGTGCCCGTGCACGACCCACCGGCGCGGGTTCCCGTCGTAGTGCGGCGGCGCTAAGTGGTACGGGAAGAAGCCCTGCGGCGGTAGCGCGGGGCGCGGCGGCGGGTCGATCTCGTGGAGGAAGCGTCCGTAGCAGCGCGGGCAGAAGACGTCGGTGGTCGGGTAGGAGATGATGCGGAGCGCCCGGGCGCACTCGTAGCACCAGTACATGCGGCACGTCCGGTGCCGCACGGCGTCGCCGCCGCCGCCGCCGTACGCAGGCATCATGGTCGATCGACAGACGTGCACTTTCGTCGATCGATCAGCTAGGTGGATGGAGTGCTCGCGAGTTCTTGGGGAGGTAAGAACTAAGAAGAGATTGCGTCGATCGGATGCATGGGACGGGTCACGGGAGGATGGTCTTAAAGCAACCTAATGCAATGAGAGCGGGAGACTGTGACACGGGCGGGAAAGGATGGCTTTGCGGGGGAGATGAAAGCGATTCTGCGGTGATCGTTTTGGGCCGGTGATGGGCGGGCGTGGGTGACTTGTGCGTGGCGCAAACCTCGGAGGAGGCTGGTTGCTTGCCGGCCAGGAGGAAGACGAGGGCGCAGAGTATGAAGGCCGGAGTGGCGCTGGCGGGAAGTAACTCAGTAATGAAATGATTGGGGGCGTGGAAGGGGAATTGAGAGGACGAAAGGTCGAAACGCCGGCCGAGCTAGCGAACTTTCCCGGAGGTCTGCATCGGGCATCGATTGCTTGGACGGGCTCCATCCGTCGACACTCCCTCCATTCACTTTTAAGAGCATGGTAGAATTTCTTTAGTTTGATATACTCACTCGTTTTGATATATACTCCGTATGTAGAGAAACTGAAATGGCTATCATGCCTTATAAAAATGAACGAGGAGTACCTCCAACTTTTCCGAACAGTCAAACTTTTTATGTTTAACTGTGTTTATTCAAAAGAAACACCAATATTTATGACACCAAATTAGTAACATTATCCCTTTCAAAAAAATGTAACCTTAGATTCATGATAAAATATATTTCATCATACACCAATTTGGTTTCATAAACATTGATATATTTTTGTACAAACTTGGTCAAAATTTGAGATAGTTTGGCTCTCCAAAAAAGCTGGAAGTACAGTCTTTTATGTATGCATGGGGTAGCTTTTCTCTAACACCCACTACAGGAACGAAGCTCTATGCCGACGGTTCCCGTCGGCACATGCCCGTATGCCGTCGGCATAGACCAAATCCAGTTCAAAGTACTTACCTTAGTCAAACTTCCCGTTCGGTCACCCATCTTCAAATTGCTCCAGCCCAAGCACGCTTAACTTTTGAGTTCCTTCCAAATTAGTTTACAAATGAGATGTTAGAACTTACTGATATTAGTATCTTATCAACCATATTAACCCATGAGTCATGATGTTACTTTTTATTGTTTAAATTTTGAAAATTTATTTGAATAAATAAAAATAAAATTTATTTTACTTTATTTTCTCCTTTTTACATTAATATGGAATAATTCATATCTTTAAATCCGTAAATCGAAATTTAACAAATAAAATGTCTAAATCGATTAGAAAAATGAGAGGAATCCAAATATGACATCCATATCATCTTTTTCATCATGTATATGACTTTTTGCAACATATTTTAGAAAAATGACTTTATGCCTATTTTTCGAAAGTAATTGAATTTTATGTGAAAAAATAATCAAAAAATGAAATCCTTTGGCATGGAGTAATTTTATATGTACTAGTTGCTAGGATAAATGATAAACTTGAGTTTTGACAAAGTTTACAAAAAACTTCTTCACAAAAAAGTCAATCATCTATAAACATGTACAAGTTTCGGGTCAAATGACCAAGTTATGGTCATCCCGTGCCATAGTTTGTGATAATGTGCCCATATTTGACACATAGGTGTATCTTGGTATGACAAACAATGTTGCAGAACTGAGGTTTTTCAAATTAGTTTTATAAATATCATTTTTCATTTTTTAATTGTCAAAAATGACATTTTTTGTGAAGCAAGTACAAAAAATATGGTGGAAAATGGCACCCATCCAATTATCACACAAAGTAGACCATATTTTATGGACAATCCAGCAATATTAGGAATTTTCTCGGTTTTTATCTAATTTCGCCTATTTAAATGACTTTATGCCTATTTTCCGAAAGTAATTGAATTTTGAACTACAAGTGTGTGATAGTTTGCTCTGAAATTTTAACAAAATTCATTTTAAGATACACCAGTAGTGGTTATATCACAGAACCATTGATAGTTTTGAAAAATGTATCCCCTTTTGATGAATAGGCACGGTGGTCATTTTGACCTTTTTTCAACAAAATAAAAGAAAGTGAAAAAATAGTCAAACAATGAAATCCTTTGGCATGGAGTACTTTTATGTGTACTAGTTGCTAGGATAAATGATAAACTTGAGTTTTGACAAAGTTTACAAAAAACTTCTTGACAAAAAGGTCAATCATCTATAAGCATGTATAAGTTTCGGGTCAAATGACCAAGTTATGGTCATCCCCGTGCCATAGTTTGTGATAATGTGCTCATATTTGAAACATAGGTGTATCTTGGTATGACAAACATTGTTGCAGAACTGAGGTTTTCAAATTAGTTTTATAAATATCATTTTTCATTTTTTAATTGTCAAAAATGACATTTTTTGTGAAGCAAGTACAAAAAATATGGTGGAAAATGGCACCCATCCAATTATCACACAAAGTAGACCATATTTTATGGACAATCCAGCAATATTAGGAATTTTCTCTGTTTTTATCTAATTTCGCCTATTTAAATGATTTTATGCCTATTTCCCGAAAGTAATTGAATTTTGAACTACAAGTGTGTGATAGTTTGCTCTGAAATTTTAACAAAATTCATTTTAAGATACACCAGTAGTGGTTATATCACAGAACCGTTGATAGTTTTGAAAAATGCAACCCTTTTGATGAATAGGCACGGTGGTCATTTTGACCTTTTTTCAACAAAATAAAAGAAAGTAAAAAAATAGTCAAAAAATGAAATATTTTGGCATGGAGTACTTTCATGTGTACTAGTTGCTAGGATAAATGATAAACTTGAGTTTTGACAAAGTTTACAAAAAACTTCTTCACAAACAGATCAATCATCTATAAACATGTATAAGTTTCGGGTCAAATAACCAAGTTATGGTCATCCCCGTGCCATAGTTTGTGATAATGTGCCCATATTTGACACATAGGTATGTCTTTGTATGACAAACAATGTTGCCAAAAACAATTTTTAAAATATTATTATAAATATCATTTTTCATTTTAAAGTGCCAAAAATGACTTTTTTATTAAGCAAGTACCAAAAATATGTTGCAAAATGTCATATACATGATGAAAAATATGATATGGATGTCATATTTGGATTCCTCTCATTTTTCTAATCGATTTAGACATTTTATTTGTTAAATTTCGATTTACGAATTTAAAGATATGAATTATTCCATATTAGACAAAAACAGAAGAAAAAAAACATAGCTATGCCGACGGCAGAACCTATGCTGACGGCCATGTCGATGGGCTGGTCTCGTCGGAGTCTATGCCGACGGCCCCGACAAAAAGCCGTCGGCATAGACTCCCATTCCTGTAGTGACCACTCTTTCTTTGCCGACTATCTGACTATAATAAAAATCATATAAAAATGTTATAACAGATCGAAGAAAACTACATGCTCTGTTGAACTGGAAGATATGCAGTTATGCACTCTGTAAACTAAAGTGCATCGCGTGCCCTAGAACGGATTCATGGAAAGAAATAAAATGATGGTTTTACTCGGTTTTAGTCGATTGGTGGCCTATACATAATGGGCCTAACTGCCTAAGTAGACGATGCATTGCGAGATATGAACACTAGCTATTGTGCCTACCAACACACGAAATTCACAATCAATATGCATTGTCAAAATACCATTGGATCATGAAAAACCTCACTATATATGCTTTGATTAACAAAAATCTTCACAAGAGAAAATACAGAGGGATGGATTGCCTTGATCACATGCACAAGGAAACCAAAAAATAACATGGCGCTTTGTGTTTACGAGGTATAACACAAGGACCATGGTCTTATAAAACTTATCATGATTTGTCCACGAATTGTTTAACTTTTTGCGAAATAACAAAGAACTAGATGTCGACTCAAGCGAGCATTAACATTGCCAAGTTATTGCAACTCCTTAATGGCAGCCAAGAACATTGAAAATATTTTCAGAACCTTGGCATCTTAGTCAGTGGAATGGTTTGTTTCACCTTATGTGTTTCTCTCTTCAGAGTCAAGACACAAGTGCCCTATGTGTACTGTTAACACAATAATGAGTCGTCATGGATAATCGTATCTATACCTCTTATAAAGCAAAACCCCACTAAGTTCATTTATGATTTTTCTATCTCTACATGCAGCATAGCCACATCATCACATAATCACAGCCATCTGATTTCGATGATCTGTCCGTCCATTTCCATTGTCCCCACTAACATATTTTCCCTGTGTTCTCGGCCATCCACGGCACTAGACATTTTCTTATGACGAAACGTCACCATGTTCAGTTGAAGAGTCCACCAAAATTTGACCCCCTCACATGCCAGAATTAACTCGCGGTGCCTTTTTATATCTCCCACTTGCATCATGTTGTTCCTCTCCCTGCTTCCTAGATATCACCGTCTCCACCAAGGCTCCACCACTCCTTACCAGTCATCACACCCCATGCTCTTACATCTCCTTCCAGCCGTCTTACAACCTATTCATTTTCCTATGTTCTAAGGATATCATATGCGCTACTAGGTTTCATTTTACTCTCTTCTCCGTGCATCATTTTCCCTTCATTCTCCAGACCCAGGCCTCCACACTCCTCCCCAGATGTGTTGACATCACCATACGTACATGTCCTCTATTTGTCCCTTCCTCTCAGCTGAATTGATGCTATTTCAGAATTGGCAATGTAGAGATTTGGAGAAGATCCAGATTAGATTGGTATCTCAGCTCACTGTATTGGGGATTTATTCCGGTACCTCGAGATAACGTTGTTGGAAGTATATTAGAACTGGATTGTAGGTCAGCGCTCAGTTTCAAGTTTCGCTTCAAGTATATTTTCTTCTGAGGGACTATTGTGAGGATATGGATCTCAGCTTGCACGATTTCTAATTTGATTGTAGCAATTCCACAAGTTCACTGATTAGTGAATACCCCTTTATTCTTTTCAGTCAGGTGACATCATTTCAACTTGCATTATTATCCTTTTCAAGTGCCAGGAAAATGTTGGCCTCAGCTTTATGATGTACAGATATATCTACAAGACCTCAGTAGTTTAATAGGTTGTACTGTACCAGAAAAATTGACATGTCCTTATTCTGTTTTTTAACTGGTTGATCTGAAATGTTATGAATCAGCTAAATGTTTTGGTTGTGAGTCACTAGAAGGCCCTCTGTTATTTTGCTGCTGCAGGTCAGAACACCATTACCGTGCAAACAAAAAAACTCTTCCACAAAGGCTGCAGTTCAAACATTCTTGATGTCATGTACACTTCAAATTTTATTGCTTCATGGAACTGTTGGCATTGCAAAATAGAGCAGGTATTATGATTTTCTGTACTGTTAAGATTACATATGCTAAGTGCGGCAGCATATGGGACCTCAAAGTTCCACCTCATCTCCACGGTGAGTTGTGGCGGACGAACCAAACAGATCAAGCTATGACCATGATTCATCTCTTTACATGTAAGCACATTCATGGTCTCATATACACTTACTTTTTGCTCTGAGTTTATTTTTTACCTTTTATGTCCGTCACTAGAAATTCATAAACTAATGCTAATACTGATTGAAACTCTCTAAGTGATTAGCACGCTCCAGTATGTGCCTTCCATACAATGTGAGTGAATACTGGATTCTTTGTTGTGTGGAGAAACTTGATCACATTCTTCTTCCATATCTCATCGGCCAACATTTTCCTGAGGTGATGCTATGAATTACTGCAGTAGTGTCTAGTTTTCTAATGTGTACACTAACATATTCCGTTATTACTCTTTGAGACCGAGCATATTGTATCAACGAGGTGTTATACATAGCGGGTTCTCCATAGATGAAATAAAAATATTTGCTATTTGTACCCAAGTTTTGTATCCCCATTGTTGTCCTTGAACAACTACAAAGCATATCTGATAATTCTTTGTGTCTTACCATGTACATAAAATGTTTGTATGGACATTTAGGCTACTAATGCAAAATTAACTCTTAAAAAATGACGTCTATCACGTGTTCATATCCTTCTTAATAAAATGTATGGTTTTATTACAATTATATATAACAAATATTTCCGCCGCAACGTGTTCATCAAGAGAATCCCGCTGCAACGCGCGGGGTGTCCTTCTAGTAAATATATGAATGTGAGGCAGATGACCAGTAAGAAAATGATTACAATTTGTACTACAGTTACACTGATTGGTGAGAGAAAACTTCACAATCACACAACTACTGATTCGACTATGTTACCAGGCTTAGTCACGTTTTTTCATAGTGTTTCCCCTGAGCGATTCACGACCTTGACAAGTATTTTCACTCTTAGTAGATTTCTGCTAGAAATACGTACATCAATTTGTACAAGAATACTAAACACCTTAGTCCTTGTTCGGCTGGAGAGTTTTGGGGTGTTTTGGGGTGTATATTACCTAGTGTTTTGGGTGAAAACACTTCTCACACCCAAAACACTCCAACCCCTCTCAATCCCCTTGTCCACCAAAACCCACCACCATGCCACGTTGTTTGGTACACAGGTTTTGCAAAGAGGTGTTTTTTCACACCTAGTGCACACAATTACAAAATTGACATGTTTTGGTCATCAATAAAAACCTGATATTTTTTAACAGCATGTAAGCACACAGTTCATCAACAAAAACCTGATATTTTCTCATAGCACATGGGACACACAGTTTAAGCAATTCATAACATTAAGTAACAATAACTCATGCTTCCCAAGTTTATCCCAGGTTATTACAACAAAATTTGATCAAAATTCATCGAATGCTTCTCACGAACATAATTTTGCTTCCTAGGTTTATCCCAGATCATTTGACAAGATGGTCACATAAGCAA
Source organism: Poa pratensis (assembly GCA_947311845.1). Lineage (NCBI taxonomy): Eukaryota > Viridiplantae > Streptophyta > Magnoliopsida > Poales > Poaceae > Poa > Poa pratensis. The sequence goes on from CAMZMU010000063.1 coordinate 14,386,449, forward strand.
GAAAAGGAAGCTTGCAGCAATAAGATCATTGCAGCAACAATGTAGACATATGATTGTAGCAAGAAGATCATCACCGCAAGTAGATCATCGCAGCAAGAAGCTTGCTTCATGACAAGTTGTTTCTGCACACAATGTACACATATGTTATTAAAGCATTCCCTAACTTTGTTCTTGCCGTACAAGACAGAGCTGTGCCTTTTAATCTTTTCTGTGTGTGTCAGATGGAAGTATAGTGCAGGAAGAATGAAAAACAGCAGCTCTTCTTCATCATCAGCTTTCCTCTTCCTAGCATGCTCTAGGCTCCGTTCATTCATTGCAGAACTAAAGTACAATAAATTAATGGCAACAACCAAGGATTTTTTCAGGGGAGTTCGAAGGGCATTGGGAGGATATTCAGCTGTCGGACTGAACATACCCGTTGCTCTTTTCATGGTTGGAGTTGCTGCAGCAATACCGGCATATATGTCCTAGTATCGGCAGATCAAGAACTCATGTGAACCAAGAACTCAAGATTTCTTGATTCTACCCGAATGAAGAAATCAACAGTTCATCCTACGCACTCAGATCGAAACCCTAGGCAGCCCAAAATTGCTGATGATAACCTAGAACTAAATCAAGAGCAGGAGGGGAAGACGTACCTGATAGAAGTCCCGAAGATGTGCGACGGAGAACGAGAGCTACGGCGGCGTCAGGAGCTCCGGCGGCGGCGGGATCAAAGAACCCGTCGGCGGCGCGAGGGAGGAAGGCGCCAGGAGCTGAGGAAGGCCTTGATGTCGGGGAAGAAGAAGGCTTGCACGTCGGGGTTGGCAGAGGGGACGAACGTCGGCGGAGGGCGGAGGCGACGAGCGACGGCGTCGGCGCTGCGCCGCCAGAGCTCGAGACATGCAAGAAACGCGAGTACCCCCTCGCGTCTTCGATCCCGTCCAACCCGACGTGGTTCCACGGGTTTTCCTAGGTTTAGCCCTGCCGAGCCCGGCCTGCCGAACAGCCTTCGCGTGTTTTCTGGTGTCTTTAATTGGGCCGGTAATTTACACGCAAAAACTGGCCGAAACTCTCCAGCCGAACAAGGCCTTAGAGGGCGGAAATTCCCTATGCAACTAATTGTACTAGTCCGCCAAATGATAGTACAACTTGCTTGCACCGACGCGGAAGCACGTCGTGAGCTTGGCAATGCTTTCTCTTTGTTGAAACTAGATCATCTTGGGACTCTACGACAGAAGAGAGTAAAGCTACATGAGAGAACAGTAACAAAAAAAAACATATGTCCCGAGTCCTCCTAATCTTAACATGCTCTGGTTACCCAGAAAAGTATAAACAAAGATATAGATCATCACCACAAGACGCATTGTGTTCACGCTTTGGTGAGACGGCTTGTTGTGAGCAGCAAGCACATGCATGCTCTTTATATGCCCGACATTAGATTCCACCATGGTGAGTGGGGATAATTTAATTTTCCACCCATTTATAATCTTATGTATCTGTTGCATTGAATATTTCTTTTATTCATTTGTCTATTTATGTACAATGTTGTGCACATGGTTTCAATAGATGCATCTGAAACTTTGTCATAAATGTTAACCCTTAACTCGACGATCTACACATAAAAATCCTTACGAATTTGACGAGGAAAACCATGAAAAGTCTTATTTCTCCCGCTTGGTCATGGCATGTGGTTGCAGGTGCTAGTAATAACTAGCTGATTCCCCGCGCGTTGCTGCGGGAATATATGATAGAAAATATTTCATCAATGTTTATTTAAAATAAGAAACATATGGAGAATAACAATGAAAATATTTTTTTGTATTGAAGAGTTGAATTATGATATTGGGTTGTACAATCATGTAGTACTTCCATTTCTCCGTTGGCATGCTAAACAAAAACGAAAAACTGTTCTGCACTGAATGCTTATTTATACGTTACAACTTACAACACAAACCACGCCTATGTGAATGGCATAATCTATAGTTTTAAGTTTTAACCAATAAAATTAAACTGAACTACTATAACCAAAAACATAAAATATCTGAGAAAAAAGAAGATTTATGTATGTAGATGCTCTCAAGTGTTCCCAGCAGTCCTGGCCAGTCTGAATGGAGACCAACAAATTTATTCATATCACAGAAAGTCGATGTCTTTAAAAGAAAACGTAGGTACAAAATTGAAGACAGAAATCAGGATAACTAACTAATGGAATTGGCAGACATGTTAAAAATATTTGCTTGACAAAACATTGCATGCCCTGCATTGAAAAAACGTAAATTTGATTTAATCAAAATTTGAAAAACGATGAAGACAAAAAAAAGAGGCAAGTAAAAAAATCTCACACTTAACGCTGCTCTCTCAATGGTTTTCTCAATCCTTCCCATACCATCCAAATCCGCAGCATTAATGTTTGGCGCTTGTTTTTCAGTACCTTTTCTGCTTGCCTCCTGATTGATCTCTAGTCGCCAGCCCCTAAAAAAAAGAGTCAATCTTTGTCTCTGCTAAAAAAAAAAGTCAATCTTTGTCTTCTCCACATGGAGGAATGGGCTGCATGTGGGCTTATGGGCTGGAGCAAGATGGGTTGTGACCAAGAAGTGGCCTGCATGCAAGACTTTCGACCAAACGGAGTCAAAATTGGACTGCATGCTACCTTCGGTAACAATCTCAAAAAAAAAAAAAAAATGCTACCGTCGGTAACGGAAACAAACGGAACAAAACTGATGACATACAAATTAGATTGTTGTTGATGTGTGTCTCTTGCATGTTGAGAGAAATAGCCTTAGTGGGTGCTCACATTTAGATACTATATATTCCCTCTCAAAAAAATAAGTTATCAAAAAAAAGAAAACGCCACGTGTTCATCGTGAAAAACAAAAGGACACACGGAGAGTCGGCGAGTGATATGGAAGACACGAGTAACGAGTGCGTCACCGTACTAGCTCCCCACACCGGGGACAGGGTTATGGGAGTTTAAATACATAGTAATAATAACTAAGAAAAATCACAACATTCTTTTATTTTTTATACTTGTATATATACAGGAGACCTAGGAATTCAGTACTTCAACTAGCTTCATCATGAACATTGTTTGTCAGGCGGAACCTTTGCTGTATGCCTATATCCAATCTAACATCCACCGAACTCGACGACTTTTATCAGTTGGAATAGGTTAGCAGAACATTTTCTATGTTAAATGTTTGACAATTTAGTTTGGGTATCCTGCTCGTAAATCGCACTAGTAGTAAGAAAATCACATCATCTTAGGACAATACAGTGGTGCTCACTGCAAGTTTGCAACCTCGATGAATATGAATTTATGTTGTTAATCTTTACTCCTTTAGTAAACACCACAATTTTTGTTTGGCTTGTGGGTGTTCTTACCGGTCAATTTTCTACTTCTTATAAAATTAATTGTACATGTTATTCATTCCATAAAGTAAAACTAAAACTACGTAGAATGGTATATCACGATATTTAGCAAGGGTGCTTTAGATTATGCAGTTTGTGTGTGTCTTGTCATTTCCTAGCGAAACGGGGGGCGTCTGTACAATGAGGTTGCAACTCGGTTGAAGAGAATACCAAGCAAATGTTCATAAATTGTGTTGTCATGTGCATCATCTAGGGCTCATCATAGGGTGGGAAGGTTCCTGCGGGTGATGGTATCCGCTGAACAAATCCTGCGCTGTAAGTGGAGACAATATTGGCATTCACAAACATAAATATTTAACACATGCTCGTCATGTTGGTGACCTAAAACATTTGGTGATTGAGAAATGGAAGAGTATCTGAAAGTAACTACAAGCCTATCCAGCAAATCATCGCACAATCACAATAGAGGCTCGCCATTATGCATGAAGTTGTTTAGGAATCTTTAAAGTATAAGTTTTTCGATTTGCTAGTTCTTCTATCTTTCTTTTATGTCTGTTACAGGTAGGTCGTAGGTTGTGGTCGTTTGGCGGAGTGGCTCTCTGAGTTTTGTTGATCTAGCCTAACCTGCCTTATCTTGTTTATAAATCGTCTATTGCTAATGGAGTAGAGCTTACACCCTCACTACCAAAAAGACGAAGCATCTATGATATTTGTTTTTTTAGGATCCCGCTGAAAAAATCTTTTCAATATCGACATATGATGGTTTTAAGATAAAATATTTATCAAAACAAGAGCACAAACTACAAGGTGTATTGATAATGTAAAAAAAAGGTGTAGACGGTCGGTACATCGCTAAGAATGGCTACAACACCACACACATTAACTCAACACCAACCCGCAACAACTGACGACAAAGACTCGCCTTGCACTGTCACTCACTATGAATGACGAGGAGGCGGAACACAATGCCACAAGACCAGGTCACGCTCGAAGATGGAGACCTCGGTAGAACGACCACAACTCCAGGATGGAACGGGTCAACGTATGACACACTCATAAACGTCTAAAAGAGCTGGTGAGTGGACGTCAGATACCTAACCATGCCGAAGGAAGGCGCCGCCAAAGAAGCTCCAACCATGGTGTGCCTTGTGCTCCGTTGACCCACGCTTTAGCGGTTGATGAATTCCAAATCCATATGCTCTTCCGGGGACTCCGTGAGCAACCCATGCAACTTCAAGAAGGGAGTGACATTGTGGTGTCGTCGCCCGATCCGAAGAGCTGGATCAAGGCTTTCCCCTGGTGCTCAAGGCGGGGAAGCACAATCAAGGCAGGATGGGTGACGACACCCGAGGGTGTCGCCATTGTGACCAAGCAATGGAACCATCAGATGGCCGCAACACCGCAAGAGACAAGCCACTAACGTCATCGGTGAAGGGGGATACCAGACCACCGCCCCAACACGAGCACCACCAGACGGGTTGGAGTAGAATGCTTATCACTCTGCTTTATACGAAGAATGACAGACGATGTAACAACCGTTCAATGGAATGAATTTTCGTATATTGATTGATGATGTAGAAAGAAAAGAAACTTTTAAGTGGATTGCACATCTCTTTTTAGATCCGTGGATTACACATCTTGATGCACATATAAAAAGGTATCATCTAACTTCAGAATTGGCGTGCCAGTACAACAGATAAGAACTTTGTTCTTGGCTGAAAAAAAAACTAGCATGCCACGATCGAAGCTGATTAAAAAAATCATCAAATGCTAAACAACGTCCTTTCCATGTTTAAACGAGTATATCCTCGAAATAGGCTTTCGTCCCGCTTTATAGATAAAGCAACAACCATACAAAGTCACCAAACAACTCACACGACTCACACCATGATGACCCACAAGTATAGAAGATCGCAACAGTCTTCGAGGGAAGTAAAACCCAAATTTATTGATTCGACACAAGGGGAGCCAAAGAATAAATATAAGCCTTAACAGATGAATTGTCAGTTCAGCTGCACCTGAAAGTAGACTTCCTCGACACAGATTATCAGTAGCAACGGTGATATAACAGCAGTAGTAACAAAGTAATAGCAGCAACAGTGTAACAAAGACAGCAGCAGTAATTTCAGTAAACAGCAGGATTAAAAGTACTGTAGGCATAGGGACGGATGTACGGGCGTTGCATGGATAAGAGCGCTCATGTAATAATCATAACTCAGGGCATTTGCAGGTAAACAATTATAAAAGCATCCTAGTACTAGTCAAACATAGGCATGTGTTCCGTATATAGTCGTACGTGCTCGCAATGAGAAACTTGCACAACATCTACTGTCCTGCCAGCCCGTTTGCAGCGGGGCCTCAAGGGAAACTACTGGCAATTAAGGTACTCCTTTTAATAAAGTACCGGAGCAATGCATTAACACTCCGTGAACACACGTAATCCTCAAGTCAAAGCCATCCCCTCCAGTTATCCCGGTTGCTGTCACTCCGGGGCCTCGGGTTCCGGACAATAACAGGTGAAAACAACTTGCAGATATGATCTAAAACATAATTATTCTCATGCATCAACAACATGTTCAGATCTGAGATCATGGCACTCGGGCCCTAGTGGCAAGCATTAAGCACAACAAGTTGCAACAATGATAAATAGCACTAACAATGGATACTAGGCACCATGCCCTAACAATCTGGCAACTTATTACATGAACAATCTCATCCAATCCCTACCATCCCCTCAGCCTACAGCAGGGAACTACTCACACATGGATGGGGGAATCATTGATGGTTGATGGAGAGGCGGTGGTGATGACGATGGTGATGATCTCCTCCGAATCCCCGTCCCGGCAGGGTGCCAGAACGGAACTTCTGATCCCCGGAATAGAGATCGCGGCGGCGGCGGAGCGTGGATGTGTTTCGCGAAATATGGTCGAACCCCCCTCGATATTTAGGTCAAGGGCAATATATAGTCCAAAGGGGAGCGTCGGGGGGCGACCGAGGTGGCCACGCCACACTTGGGCGCGGCCCCACCCCCAGCCGCGCCCAGCTATGGCGTGGCTGCCTGGTGTGGCCTCTCCGACTCCCCTTCTGGCTCCGTGGGTCTTCCGGTGAAATATGACGATCGCAATTGTTTTCGGAGTTTTTCTCGAAAGTTGACTTTTCTGCACAAAAAGAAGACACCAGGGCAATTCTGCTGAAAACAGCGTTAGTCCATGTTAGTTGCATCCAAATCATACAAGTTAGAGGTAAAACAACAGCAAAAGTGTTCGGAAAAGTAGATACGTTTTGGACGTATCAACTCCCCCCAAGCTTAGCTTATTGCTTGTCCTCAAGCAATTCAGTTGACAAACTGAACGCGATAAAGAAACTTTTACGAACAATTGCTTCATATGATGTATACATACTTGAATTATGATTATACTTACTAGCTCATGATAGGAGATATGCATAAGATAAAAGCTTGATAAATATGCAGCCATGAAAAGATTCTAACATACTAAAGGTAAACAACATGGCATATAACTAAGTGCAGGATTGCAATGTTCGTAATTGGGTATGGCAAAGTGGTATCTCGCTTGCCCGAATGTGTGCAGCAAAACATAAATGCCCAGGCACCTCTGAAGTTTACAGGCAGACTAGAAATAAAGCTTATCAAAGATAAAAGCATCAAGCTATGTCACTACTAACCTATTCTGGGACAAGCACATTTCACTAAGAATGACAGTCATGCTCTCAAAGAAGTGCTTTAAAGAAGGATGGTGACTCAACATTAAAATAAAAGATAGGCCCTTCGCAGAGGGAAGCAGGGATTAAATCGTGTGCTAGAGCTTGTTAGTTCCCGAAGGCATATAAAGAGTGTAAAAATAATATTTTGAGAAGTGGTTGCAAGTGTCAACAAATCCGCGATAGAGTTCTTGTCATCTTCCATAACTAACCAACTTTTAGAGCGGTTCCGAAAATTCATATAGTTTGCATTATATCATGCTTACAGATTTTTGACACTCCTCCCAACCTTTTCTTCCACAAACCATGGCTAACCGAATCCTCGGGTGCCGACCAACAATCACCGTGGAGGAGTGTCTATTTTAATATTAAATGATAGGTGGACTAACCAGCTCTTTTGCAAAAATAAAAGTGGACAAGCAGATGAAGCTACTTGTCCTTGGAAATCATTTAGCATGGAAGATGACAAGTTCTACTACCACATCCTTATGAGCTACACGCAGTGACACAAAAAGGGATTGTACAATTTTGAATAGTTAAAGATAGCACACGAAGAAATTTACTTGGAATGGTTTAAAACCATGCATAGGAATTTATAGTGGACTCTTTGGAATAACTTGGTTTTCAGGATTTTGGATGCACAAGCAGCATTCCCGCTTAGTACAGGTGAAGGCTAGCAATAGACGGGGAAGCGACAACAAGAGAGCACAACTGTCATAATCATACTTGCGACAGAATAAAATTAGCAGTGGCATAAAAGTGATACAGAAACTCTGAGTCACAATAGATCGTCGAGGCTTGACTTTTGTTTTGAGTCATAAACATGTGTAAGCATGTGCCAAGTCGAATCAAGTAAAACATTCAGAGGAGGATACCACACTACAATACCACTCTACGAATAAAACAATGCATGCAAATAACTATATGACATATGGTGCACCTTCAGGAGATTAGGATTAATCATGAGAAAACATGGCTATCAAGCATTCATCAAGTAACATAGCCCATACCATAACTACTAAGCGCAATCATATGGACAGGTATGTGTACAAAAATGAAAACAAATACGGTTCATACCAGCCTCTCACCACATCAAGTTGTCGAATATCGTCATTATTGCCCTTCGCTCGCATGACTTGAATGATATAAAATGAAAACCAAGCTCCAGGTGGAGTCACAGACGGCTGTTGAATCTGAAAAGAACTATACAAAACCAAGAAGAACAACAAATATTTTTGGTGTTTTCGAATTTTAAAACAAAGCAAGGAAGAAGCAAATAAAAAGGAAAATATTTTTGGGTTTTTTGAATATCAACTCGAAAATCAAAAAGACAAAATAAAACTACAACTCGAATTACTAAAATAAAAGCATAGAGAAACAACGAAAATATTTTTGGTATTTTTGGGTTTTGAGAAAATAAACACCACAAGCAAGAACAAATAAAAGAAAGCGAAATATGGATATACAAAGAACTGACATGGAGCGAATATAGAAATGAGCGAACTGTCAGTATACGCGTACCTCCCCCCAAGCTTAGGCTTTTGGCCTAATTGGGAGACAATCATGGGTGCTGATAATAGCTCCAGGACGGTGCATCGTCCCTGGCGTGTTCGTAAGAACCACTCTGTAAAGCGGGGAAGGTTCCGCTTGCATAGTCAAACTGGTATGAGGAGCTCGCCCCCTCATCATGCGGCTCAGGCCGCTCCTCCTCCGGCTCGGCCCGGGGTCCATGCTCCCTCATGTATGCATCCAAGTCTTCTTCCGAGAATGCCCAATTTTCCCTGCCATCCAGGTTAAACAAAACAGGTGCAGGCAAACAAACCAATCGCTCGGAAGTCTTAGATGCAATCCTAGATTTAGTAACAAATACTAAATTATAAGTCAAATTATCGAGAGTAGCCCAGCTAGGAACAGAATGATGCCTGATCATGGAATTAATATCAAGTCTAAAAACAGGCAACTCTATGTCAAAGGGATGCGGAACCAACTGATGGTAAGCTAACAGCCTAGAAGCAATGAGGCCACCACAAACACCACCCTTTTCGCGATTAGTAGATAAGCGATGAGCAATCAAAGCACCCAAGTTATAAGTCCTGTCACTTCTCAAAGCAGCAGAAATGAATGCCAAGTCATAAACAGAAAGCTTGTTAGCATTTTTCCTAGCTAGAACACACTTGGCAATGAAATGGGTGAAATACCGAATAGCTGGGAATAAAATGAGCCGAATTTTACCACCTTCTTTCAACAAACCTCTACTTTTGGTGATCTCCGAATAAAGTTCTACAAGATGCCTAGGCTGACCATTAATCTTCGCATATGATCCCCAATATGGCACTTTGATAGCTGTGCAAAAATCATACAGAGAGATATCCATAGGAATATTATAAATTTTGTAATGGACCATGGGGTTATCAGATGAGTAGGTAAATCTAAAATCCTGTACTACAGACATAGTGAGTTTAACAAATTGGGCAGGTTCCCCAATGGTAAAATTCTCCAATCCTGCATTAGAAATTAGTGTGTTGAAATCTTGTAGGATTCCTGCAGCAGCCATGAAGGTTTGGCAAGGATAATATGCAGAATGCACGGAATCTTCACGATTAACCTCCATCACTTCTCCCACAACTAAATCATTAGGGTCAATAGCTGGTCCAACCACATCTCCATCCATCTTCCTTCTCTTGTGGAGGCCTAGGTGGGACCCACGCCACAGGGGGGCGCGGACTCCACCCCTGCCGCGCCGAGCTATGGCGTGGCAGCGTGGTGGGTCCCCCTGGTCAGCCCCAGGTACTACCACGTTGCATTTTTCAAAATAGGAATTTACGTAAAATTTTCAGATTTTTCTGACAACTTTCAATTTCGAGCAAAAACTGGGCACTTAAAATTCTAAACAGCAGCTAAGCAAAATTTTAACCACACTAAACAACATTCTAAAAATTTATAAAGACAGCAATATAACAGAAGGTATAACAGATGAGAAAGAGAGAATGTGGTTTAACAATTTTATGCAACTAAAATGTATTTGTCAACAAGGTTGATCAAGTCTTGCCACCAAATATATTTTATTTGACATAAAAGAATTAAACTACATGATACCATTATGTTACCTTATATTGAATAGATATTGTCCCAACCATAATACTTTCATATCCTTCATGGTGGTCATAAATAGGACAATCAATACTTCCAACTTTGATAGTTTTATAACTTGCAATTGAGCTAACTCCACATAATACATTTTGCTTCTTGGGAAAATAAACAGTATGCTCTTTGTCATTGACATTAAAAGTAACTTTCCCTTTATTGCAATCAATAACAGCTCCTGCAGTATTAAGAAAAGGTCTACCAAGAATAATGGACATATTATCATCTTCAGGCATATCCAACACAACAAAGTCAGTCAAAATCAAACAGTTGGTAGTAACTTGAACAGGAACATTTTCACATATACCAACAGGAACAGCAGTAGATTTATCAGCCATTTGCAAAGATATATCAGTTGGTATCAATTTATCTAAATAAAGTCTCTTATAAAGAGAGAAAGGCATCACACTTACTCCAGCTCCAAGATCACAAAGTGCAGTTCTAACATAATTATTTTTAATAGAGCAAGGAATAGTTGGTATACCTGGATCTCCAAGTTTCTTTGGAACCTTACCATTGAAAGAGTAATTAGCAAGCATGGTGGAAATCTCCTCATTAGGAATTTTCCTCTTGTTAGAAACAATATCCTTCATGTATTTCGAATAAGGAGGCAGCTTAATAGCATCAGTCAAAGGAATTTGCAAAAACAAAGGTTTCATCCACTCACAAAACTTGTTGTAGTGTTCTTCTTCCTTGGATTTATGTTTCTTATTAGGAAAAGGCATTGATTTTTGCACCCAAGGTTCTCTTTCTTTACCATGTTTCTTAGCTACAAAATCCTCTTTAGTGCAATTTTTATTTTCAGTGTCACTATCAGAATCGCTCTCAACCTCTTCATTATTATTAGCATTGTTTCTATCATTATCATTAACAGGTTCATTACCATTTTCAGTTTCAGCATCAGACACAGATATACTATTAGGATCACTAGCAGGTTCTTTTTCCTTAATAGTTTCAGAAGACTCTACAGCAGGTTTATGTTTCTTCTTCTTTTTCTTAGAAGGAGAGCTGGGCCTTTCAGCTAATTGAGAATCTTGTTCAATTCTTTTAGGATGTCCCTCAGGATACAAAGGATCTTGAGTGGAAGCTCCACTCCTAGTTGCTATTCCAAAAGCATGTTTTCCATTACTATTAGAATTTTTAGCTAGCAAGTCTTTTTGTACTTTAGTAATTTGCTCCATTTGAGTTTGAACCATACTAAGATGTTTAACTAGACCTTTAATGTCATTTACAGTTCTTACCAAAACATCTTGCAAATTACTAATAATACGAGAATTTTCTAACAGATGATTTTCTACTCTCATATTAAAATGCTCCTGCTTAACAATAAAATTATCAAGTTCATCTAAGCATTGATCAGGAGGCTTACCATAAGGAATATCACCAGCATCGAAATATTGTAGAGAGTGTACCTCAATTGAAGGTGGAGGAGTCGGCTTACATAAGTCTTCTATTGGAGGTAAATTTTTAACATCTTCAGATTTAATACCCCTCTCCTTGAGAGTCCTCTTGGCTTCTCTCATTCCTTCATTATCAAGTTCAATAACACCTCTCTTTCTTGGTGTAGGCACTGGCGCAGGCTCTGGTGTGGGAGTGGGTTCAGCTATAACCCAATCTTCATAATTTTGGCTAATCTTAGCCATTAATTCCTCAGCTTCATCTGGAGTTCGTTTCCTGAAAACACAACCAGCACAACTATCCAGGAATGTCCTAGATTCATCGGTTAGTCCATTATAAAATATATCAAGAAGTTCATTTTTAGGTATATCATGTCCAGGTCGAACTCTAAGCAAATAACAAAACCTTGACCAAGTTTCAGAAATATTTTCTTCCTGCAATTGCTTGAAGTTAAAAATTCTCTGCAAAGCAACATGTTGAACACTAGCAGGATAATATTTATGGAAGAAAACATCAACCAATCCTAAAGGATTTTTAATACAACCGGGAGACAAATTACCAAACCAAGCTTTAGCATCGCCTTTCAGAGAGAAAGGAAAAATTTTGGTAACAAAATAGGTGCGCAATTTAATATCATCAGAGAACAAACTACTTAAAGTAGATAACTTGTTCATATGTTCCATAGCACTTTCATCTTCAGCACCACAAAAAGGATCTTTCTCTACCACGATATAAAGGACAAATCCACAGAAAAGTCATAATCCTTATCAGTTATACGAATAGGAGATGTTGCAAACTCAGGATCAGCAGACAATTTGTAGCTAACAGTGTGTTTTTTCAGAAAATCCATTATAGTGGCAGAATCAGCAGAAGAGTCAAGATTCCTGCATTTTTCAGCAAAAGCTTCATCTACTTCTATATAATCTTCCTCGGGGTCATCATCATCGATGAATTCCCTCGACTCAGGAGAAGCAACAGGTGTGACAACATTTTCATTAGGCATTTCAGAATTTTCAATAAGTCTAGACCTAGCAATCGTAGCATCTAGAAAAGGACCTAACGAACCAGTTTCACTAAGCACAGTAGAAGCATCATCAAATTCATCAGAAACAGTTTCAGATTCAGTAGTGCCAACACGCGAAGCAGGTGCGTGTGGCGGTGTAACCAGTTGATTAATAACAGATGGTGAATCAAGAGCAGCAGCGGAGTTCAGAGCCGTACCTTTCCTTGTAGTGGATGGCAGAATAGCCACCTTCTTGTCATGAGTTTTCCCCATGATAAATGGATTGCAGCAAAGGATATCACTTCCAGATGAACTTATAAATAAAGCTATGCTCCCCGGCAACGGCGCCAGAAAATAGTCTTGATGACCCACAAGTATAGGGGATCGCAACAGTCTTCGAGGGAAGTAAAACCCAAATTTATTGATTCGACACAAGGGGAGCCAAAGAATAAATATAAGCCTTAACAGATGAATTGTCAGTTCAGCTGCACCTGAAAGTAGACTTCCTCGACACAGATTATCAGTAGCAACGGTGATATAACAGCAGTAGTAACAAAGTAATAGCAGCAACAGTGTAACAAAGACAGCAGCAGTAATTTCAGTAAACAGCAGGATTAAAAGTACTGTAGGCATAGGGACGGATGTACGGGCGTTGCATGGATAAGAGCGCTCATGTAATAATCATAACTCAGGGCATTTGCAGGTAAACAATTATAAAAGCATCCTAGTACTAGTCAAACATAGGCATGTGTTCCGTATATAGTCGTACGTGCTCGCAATGAGAAACTTGCACAACATCTACTGTCCTGCCAGCCCGTTTGCAGCGGGGCCTCAAGGGAAACTACTGGCAATTAAGGTACTCCTTTTAATAAAGTACCGGAGCAATGCATTAACACTCCGTGAACACACGTAATCCTCAAGTCAAAGCCATCCCCTCCAGTTATCCCGGTTGCTGTCACTCCGGGGCCTCGGGTTCCGGACAATAACAGGTGAAAACAACTTGCAGATATGATCTAAAACATAATTATTCTCATGCATCAACAACATGTTCAGATCTGAGATCATGGCACTCGGGCCCTAGTGGCAAGCATTAAGCACAACAAGTTGCAACAATGATAAATAGCACTAACAATGGATACTAGGCACCATGCCCTAACAATCTGGCAACTTATTACATGAACAATCTCATCCAATCCCTACCATCCCCTCAGCCTACAGCAGGGAACTACTCACACATGGATGGGGGAATCATTGATGGTTGATGGAGAGGCGGTGGTGATGACGATGGTGATGATCTCCTCCGAATCCCCGTCCCGGCAGGGTGCCAGAACGGAACTTCTGATCCCCGGAATAGAGATCGCGGCGGCGGCGGAGCGTGGATGTGTTTCGCGAAATATGGTCGAACCCCCCTCGATATTTAGGTCAAGGGCAATATATAGTCCAAAGGGGAGCGTCGGGGGGCGACCGAGGTGGCCACGCCACACTTGGGCGCGGCCCCACCCCCAGCCGCGCCCAGCTATGGCGTGGCTGCCTGGTGTGGCCTCTCCGACTCCCCTTCTGGCTCCGTGGGTCTTCCGGTGAAATATGACGATCGCAATTGTTTTCGGAGTTTTTCTCGAAAGTTGACTTTTCTGCACAAAAAGAAGACACCAGGGCAATTCTGCTGAAAACAGCGTTAGTCCATGTTAGTTGCATCCAAATCATACAAGTTAGAGGTAAAACAACAGCAAAAGTGTTCGGAAAAGTAGATACGTTTTGGACGTATCACACCACGACACACACCCAAGGCAAGAAACAAAGGTGCTAAAGAAAAGCTACGACACCCGAGGAGACGAAGCCAAGGTCGACAAAAGGTGGACTCCAAAACGGTGCCTTCAAGAAGGGGACGACACCGGAGTGCCGCCACCGCCTGATCCAAAGGATCGGGGTTTTCACCCGGAGCAACACGGAGAGCAGAGGATAACCACGACGACGCCTTGAGGAAGGAGACGACGCCTGATGCATGTAAAATGCATACATGAACTTTGCACTTTAATTGCTTATATTCCAATCATATTTGCATCATATAAGGGTTATATCAATGTTTTATCATGATTTTGGGAATACTTCATAGTTTTCCCATTTATTTGGAATTAACCCTGCACAGGCAGAAAACCCTAGTTTTGTATTTTAATGTTTCAGGGACCCAAACGTCAACGAAATCACCTGGAAATTTACGGGCGTCAATATTTGGAAGGAAGAAGGACTACGGAAAAAGGAAGCGAGCAAACGGAGGCTCGAGGGCCAAACGGGCATGGCCCACACGGCCACAGTACCAGGCCGCGTGGGACCCACCCGTTCGGGCCTCGTGGCTCCGTTGCCTTCGATCTCTTCTCCACCGACATCGTCTTGACCTAAAAACGCCTATAAAAAAGGTCCCCCGACGTTCTCTGAAAGGAGCGCCGCACAAACACAGAAACACCGAAACGGAGATCAGGAGCTGCAGATTGGAGGGGGAAAACTCCGGCGGGCGCTGCCGGCGTGGTCTCCATCTTCTCCATCGACTTCTCCACCGTCTCCATGATGAAGAGGGAGTAGTCCACCTCTGGACTATGGGTTTGTGGAAGTAACTTATGTATCTCTCCTCTCTTGAGCTTCACTAATTAGCACCGTATGAGCTGCTGAACATGATTACGGTCATATTTGTAATACCTTTGTGGTGGATCTTTATGAGTTAATATATGTTTGAGATTGCAATGTTTGTTTCAGTTATGAGTATAGATGCATATTATGTACCCCGTTCTTGTTTACTTGTTTTGATCAAGCATGTTTATGAGAGCGTGTGTGGGGGAACGTGTGCATTAGTTGGAGTAACGGGGGGTGGCTAGTGCAGTGAACGTGAGAGAAAGTTCTGCGATCCAGTTTGGTATCTTTACCTTACTTTGTTACCTCACTAGGGATAAACTAAAATACCATGCTACCGGGGATGTGGGCGTGACCATTGCTACTACTCCATGACTAGATCTAGCATGTTCTTATTTTCACTTCATGTCATGATACTTAATGCTATACTCTGAGTTATCTTAATTACTGAGGTGTTATGATTTAGTTCGCATCTTGGTGGAGTATAAGAGAGGTTAATAACCAAAGATCTCTATGTTAGGACGTGATGCCCATATATCTAAGTAACTTGTTATCAAACCCTGTGTTGCAATCTCATATGTTAACTTTGTGTGTTCCATTGTCTACCACTTTATAAAGAGAGAGTGTATTTGTGAAACCATGAACCCCAGTCCATTTTTAATCATAAGAAACACCTTTCCAACACCATATACCACTTTTCTATTTTCAGCCATCATTAAATCCGAAAATACAAAAATACTTTTTATCTTGCATACATCATTCAAAAACCCAAAATATCATTTATCATTGTATCCACCATCATTGCATATTTATTTCTTGTTTGCATTGCATAACTATCCTGATATCATTCTTACACCTTGTGCTTGACAACCACATGTGAGGTTGAGGACCAAAACATCTAACCTTGTTTTGTAGGTAACCAAAAGAAGGATAAGAAGATAAATCTACCACTGCAGATTCCCCGAGAGTTCGATATTAAACCCTCGAGTCACCCCTCGTGGGGAAAACTGTCTTCCACTATACTATACACTCTGCACTTGGAGTCTCAACCTAAATCCCGTTATTTGTGCAGGCATCAAGACTTGCTCTTCGGGATCATCAAGACGTTTTCTGGCGCCGTTGCCGGGGAATCGTAGCTAAGAGATTTATCCAAGGGTGTGCATCATCGCATTCATCTCACAACAAAGTCAACGTCACCAACTTGTGCTAACACCTAATCTTGGGGAGGTTGCACCTACGTGAGCACCATCTCATCCATCTTTACTTACAAAGCAATTTATTTGTTTTGTTAGTGTCATTGCATATCATATCATATTTATTTCAGTTTTGCATAAGAAATCAAAAATACCAAAAAAATTGCTAAAATGGGAGAAAAGCCCATTGCCACACCTGAGAGAAAAGCCAAAAATTATTGATGCTTCGACTATGGCTTTTATGAATCATGCACCGCTGCACCTTGCTTTATATGAAAGTGCTTATGCCACTACTGCTAAAGTGGTTGAAACTACTGTGTCTGAGGTACCTAAAGTGGGATATAAAATTCCCATTGGCCATGTTAAAAGAGTTATGAAAAATCCATTTACAGGGGATGGAACTAAGTCTGCATGTGAACACAGGGATGGAACTAAGTCTGCATCCGCGACTTCGAACCCATTGCATAAGAAACAACACACCACGCGACTGTTGACATGGGAGGGCAAGGTCAGCGCTCAGATCCAGGGAGCAAGAGGGCGGCAGAGATGCAAGCGCACCCCGCACGCCGGCAGCTAGGTCTAGGCCTAACAGGCCCTGATCCGGCCACCAGCCCCACCGCAACCCATCGGAGAAGTCCATCCTCCGCTGCCAAAAGCGGCCGTAGACCAGACACGGCAGCAGGAGCACACCAGGCCCATCAGGCCCGGCCGGTCCCAGATCGGGACCGTGAAGCTCCCGCCGCCATGCTGCAGCATTAGGGTCGCCGCCGCTGCCCTCCTACCAGGACCACCCGCACTAGCCACCGCCGTCACCGTCACCGTCAGGCACGCCACCGTGCACCGATGTCCTCTGCCGAGTCGGTCCGCTAGCCTCCAGCCTCGCTGCCCACTATCCCAGGAAAGGGAGCAACGCCAACGAGCACGCAGGAGGCCTGCAGAGCAGCCAGAGGTGGAGAACGACGCGACCCGTGCTGGCCGAGGCCCGCCCGACCCAGATCGGGCCCGAAAGGGCCCAGATCTTGGCCAGCAAGCCCGCGTCGCCATTCTCCTCCACCCAGCACCATCGGCCGCCGCCGCCACGCACGCCACCCACAACGCCACGAACGCCGCCCAGAGCCTCAGCCCCGACGCCGCCGCGCCTTGTTACCTCCGGAGTCGAGCGCTCGACGTCACCGCACCGTCGCCGCCTGGGAGCTCCGCCCCTCCCTGCGCACGCAGGGGTAAGAGCATGCCCGCCGCCGCCGGCACCACGCGGGCTTTTCCCGGCGGCCCTCGCCGGCGGCGGCGGTGGGGGAAGGAGACGAGAGGGTGGGGACTGGAGTAGCGAGACGTAGGGTTCGCCCGTCGCCCAGCGGAGGGCGAGCGAGCGAACCAGGTATCAAACGAGTATCTCCTATGCGCTCAGGCAAGAGAAGATGACCGGATTTCGTCAGGGATGTGCAGGTGATGTGATAATGTTTTCCAGGAAATCATGTCTTCAGATGGCCCAAAAACCGTTTGGCTTCTGCGTTTTTCTGAAGCAGCCTTTCGCCAGAGTTTGGGGTACTTTAGAAGCTTCATCTTGGGGTCAGCAACCAACTGTCCCAACAGTCATGTTAACACGCTGGCCGAAAAGCAAAAGCTTCTCCTGCAAGTTGCGTTCATTTGACTTGTGCTCTCCTGCGATCCTGAATTAAGAAGGTGTCAGAGAGGAACAAATTCGGCGTGGACGGTGGACTTGGCCTACGGCGGAGGAGGTCATCCGTCACGGAGAAATTCAGACCCGTCAAGCACATGGGCGGGCGGAACAAGGCCGCACCGGCTTTTGGAATAGAATATCCACCTGCATATTCTGTCACCACTCTCATACCACCATTAACAAAGTCGTTCAATTTCACTTTTTTTGATTCAAGCCAAAAAAAGTGCCAGCATGACTTTGGCTGGACACAGATTGAAGGGTTAAATACAGTGACGTATTTGAACTTTAATCGAAATCCCAGCTCGGTACTTGTAGTCAGGAATACGCTCAATACGGTCATTGAACTTGACTAGCGGTAATTATAAGGCTCACCGTTTAGATGTATAGAAAGGGAAAGAACCGATAGGCAACCATAGATCCTCATCGCTGGCTGAAACTAAGATGGCGAGCGATCAGGATTCAGTTACAGAGATTAAGAAATGGTCTCCTCCGGAGCCGGGTTGGACCAAGATAAATGTGGATGCCTCTGTCGATTCAGTGTTAGGCATTTGTTTCATTGGGTGCATCTGTAGAGACCATCTTGGGAAAGTTCTGTGGGCAAGAATTGAGTCTGGGGTAAAATGTCAGGATGTTGTCGAAGCGGAAGCGAAAGCTTGTATTTTGGGGCTGCGGTCTGCTTATGACAGGAAGAAATCGTCGATCATTTTGGAGTCTGACTGTTTGTCGGCAGTAAATGGCATCAACCATAGAAACCTGGGAATGTCTCGTCTGTGGAAGTTGTTTGAGGATATTAATGTGTTACAAGATAGTACTTTTCATTTGAAAATTGAGAAAATAGGAAGAGAGAGTAACAAGGCGGCTCATAGACTAGCTGATGTAGCTAGAATTACTGGGAAAACTGCTTCTGGTTTGGGCATGTCCATCCAGATGTAGCTGAAACTGTTGAGTCGGAATTTGTAATCTATGCTGATCATATATGAAATTCTCTCTTCCTCGCAAAAAAAAAGTATAGCTCACTGTTTTGTTTACATGGCACCCCCTTGACCGATTAATTAATCAACATGATGAGGTGGACATGGTCCTACATGTCGGTCCAAATTTAAAATCAAAATACCAGGATAAAAAACGCACCGACCGTCGTGAGCAAACACGGCGTGCAGAGGCCGGCCAACGCCGCCTCCACCTCTCAGTACTCGTCAGCGTGGCCTTCGTCGTCGCCGCCTGACAAGGCCTTGGCCGCATGTAGCCTCGGGCCGCTGCACGGCGCCGAAAAACGCCAACAGTTCCGTGGCGGTGACCTTAGGCTCGAGCGAAGGTAGATCATGAAGTCGGCGACGAACGAAGCATCCTGGACCAATTCGTTTGATCATGAGCTAGAGGACGACGGGCGCCCCCGCTGGACCGTCGTGAACTGGGCTTCCACCGTGTCCGACCGTAACGTCACGTGCGCCGCCTCCACCTCTCAGTACTCGTCAGCGTGGCCTTCGTTGTCGTTGCCCGGCAAGGCCTTGGCCGCACATGGCCTGAGGTTGCTGCACGGCGGCGAACAACGCCAACAGTTCCGTGGCGGCGACCTTCGGCTCAAGCGGAGGCAGATGATGAAGTCGGGGACAAACGACGCGTCCTAGACCAATTCGTTTTACCACAAGCTAGAGGACGACGGAGGCGCCACTGGACCGTCGTGGGCTGGGCTTCTACAGTGGCCGGCCGCAGCGTCACGCGCCCTGCCGCTCCGTTTCGCAACACGATGAGATTTCCCCGCGCGAGTGCTAGCCGTGCGAAAGCTCCCAGGCCATCGCTTGGCGTGCTCGAACACGACATTGAAGCACAATCGCTGGATCGGGAGTGGCTCGATTTCGGGAGAAGCAGGAGGGTGGCCGTGGTGGGGATCATGTGGTGGGGTGGAGCATGGGGTGGCCGTGGTGGGGATGAGGGTGGTCGGGGTCGGGGACGGTATCGTGGATTCGAGGTGGGAAATTTGGATTTTTTGTTGAGCTGACACGTGGGACCCTAACCTCAGACTAAGTAATCAGTTAACAAAGTGCCAAGTAGACAAAATATGGAGCTATACGATGAACCCGTAACCGTATAATCAACGTAAATCAAGTTCAGTGATCGTATCAAGTACTCCATCCGTTCCAAATTACTTGACTTGGTTTTGTCTAAATACGGATGTAGAGTACATATATTCCTGAGTACAAATACCGTATTGTACTTTTGATTAAAGTTCTGAATCAAATTCAAATACTCACTCCGATCCATATTTGTGGGCATAGTTTTGTCTAAATTCATATGTATTTAGTTAAGTATTTATACTAGATACATGTGTATCTAGACAAAGTTGTGCCCACTAATATGGATCGGAGGTAGTAAGAACTTTGGCCAGACTCAGAACGCAAAATACTCCCTCCGTCCCAAAATAAGTGTCTCAACTTTGCACAAAATTAGATGTATCTATACATGTTTCATGTCTAGATACATCCACTTTTTAACAAATTTGAGACATTTATTTTGGAACGGAGGGAGTAGTTTAATTTTCTGTTTCAAATAGCGTACCAATCAGGCAATCACGCTCCGGACTCCGAACACCAACAACAGCCGAAACGGACCTGACACGGGGTCCGTGCACGGGTGGGCCCCACGCCCATCGAGCGGACGGATCCCAATCAGTGGCGGCCACCGAATACCCTAACAAATCGGCCATTCCCAGCCTCCCTCCCTCCTCGATATATTCCCGTCTCGCCACTCCTCGTCAAATCCACCGACCGCCAGCCAGAGGAGAGCGAGCACCAGACCCGCCCGCGAATCCCCACCCGGATCTCCTGGCCCGGCGGCGATGGCGCTCTCCGACCTCTCCCGCGAGTCGCTCACCCCAGCTTCCTCTACTCCACCCCCACCTTCGCCGCCGCCTCCCGCCTCTACCAGGCACCCGCGGCCCCTGCCCGCGCCTTCGTCGGCGCTGGCGGCCGCACGCCGTTCTCGCTCCAGGCCCCCAGCGAGAAGATAGAGATGTACTCTCCTGCCTTCTACGCCGCCTGTACCGCCGGAGGGATCGCCAGCTGCGGACTCACCCACATGGCCGTCACCCCGCTCGATCTCGTAAAGTGTAATATGCAGGTGAGCCTCCTCTAGATCTGTGACCTCACTGCGTCTGGGGCTCTGTCTCCCATGGTTTTCGCGTAGATCTGGCCGTGTGAGGACGGTTCGAATGTTCGACGCGGGGGGAATATTCCGATGCGGATTCCGATCTCCGTTTTAGGCATTATTACTCGATCTGGATGCGTAAATCTAGGCCGTTTCTGCGTCACCGTGCATATGCAATTTTGGTGCTGGTTAGGGTTTGCATATTGTTTTGTTTCCTGCCATGAATTTTGTTGGTCCAGATGTGCTTGTTGCTATTTGTTTAGGTGGGCTAGGAATTGGCGACTAGTACATGCCAGCAGCTGAGTGAATTGCAATTCCACTATGCACACTTTTCTGCCTTTGCCAGTCTGTATGAATAAACGCCGGGTTATTTTAGACGATTCATGTGTCCTTCTCATCGGAGTTACCTGATTGTGTGCACAAATTGTATCGATGAGTGTGCAATTCTTCCCTTCTACTAAGTTAGTTACGTCTATAATAAATCTGGTCTGAAGCCCAACCACAATCTGTTCCAGTTAGCTCTTCTATTAGTCCACCAATAAGTTTTATTCAAGTCTAAGCGTGAAGGAGGTGTGCCTAAACCTGTGATCACTTCTTTATGTACTTCATCCCTTTTGTGCCTAGAGTGAGTTCACAGTGATGCTTTTGGAGGGAAAATGTCCCATTGAGCAACATTTGTCCCTTTAGCAGTCTGCCACTAATTAAGGTTCAATCCAAACTGTGTTCCGTTGTTCAGTTTATTTCCGGCTGCCTTTACAAGCCACATCAATTAAAGTTTACCAGTTCGGTACACCGTGCTTTTACATCTTGTGGTGAATATTGTTGAGTTGCTTCTAATAATTTCTTTGTTCCCATTAGCATTGTGCATTTAGCTACCATCTACTATGATTTGTGATGTACTGTTTGAGTTGGTTAGGGATTTTATAATTAGTACATTGTAAGTTGCAATTTTATACTAGGTTTGACATATTCTGTTCATAACATGTTTCTACCAATTGTTTCAGATCGATCCTGAGAAGTACAAGAGCATCTCATCTGGTTTCGGTGTCCTGTTGAAGGAGCAAGGTGCTAGGGGTTTCTTCAGGGGATGGGTGCCCACCTTGCTTGGTTACAGCGCTCAGGGCGCTTGCAAGTTTGGGTTCTATGAGTTCTTCAAGAAGACCTACTCAGATATGGCTGGGCCTGAGAATGCCATCAAGTACAAGACCCTGATTTACCTTGCAGGGTCAGCTTCTGCTGAGCTGATCGCTGATGTCGCTCTCTGCCCCATGGAAGCTGTGAAGGTGCGTGTGCAGACACAACCTGGATTCGCTCGTGGCTTGAGTGATGGGCTCCCCAAGTTCATCAAAGCTGAGGGTGTTGCTGGGTAAGTAAATCTACCAACTGTCTTAAAAGCTTCATGATTTTCTACTTGTTTCCTGATCTTGTTCCCTGAAAACTTCTACTGGTTAACAATGGCAGGCTTTACAAGGGAATTGTTCCTCTCTGGGGTCGCCAAATTCCCTGTAAGTGCTCCTACTGCCATTCTGTTATTATATATTATCTGGACACTGATTCTCGCTCCTATAATTGTTGCACAATTGTGTGCTCCTTTGGAATCAATTGGTCTAATCTGATCCTGCCTTTGTCATAAATTCAGTACTGTTTGTTTTGCTTTGATAGTTTCTTTGTGATGGCTTGTTACTTTCTCTTCTCCAATAGCCTTGAACGTCTATCACAATGATTATGGCCAACCATGAATGTATTATTCTGTTTTTGTTTTACCATTCTATTTCTTGTATAATTTATGGGCATTATTCACCTTATTTTTTGTAAGGAAGTTTCAGTGATAACAATTAAAATGGAAGTTTTGTTGCTGAAACTCCAAAATTCACCTTCTAACAATATTATGTATAATGTTTGTCAAGCAGGACAGACCTATACTGTACCTGTATGCCTGTACCCAGTGTAATATTCCGTATGTAGTTATGTACTGACCTTGACAACTTTTGTCTATTGGAGTTGGTTATTGCCGAACATTGATAATGTCTCATATATTTAGAAAATATGGTTTGGATATCCTGTTTGTGAACCACACTTAAAGAAAGAAATTTCGCATCACATTGTCTCAATTCGCACATTCCTTTTTTTTGTAATGATTGTTCTCTATTACCCTCACAGTCACGTAAGGTGCTTTGTTTGGTTGTTGCTTTTACGAGGTTCACTGAAAGTCTGGAAGTTTGCTTATCTTGACCGGTTTCTATTTTATGCATAACAATGTCAAGTGCTGTAGATCGCCTGCCAATCATTAATTAGTGTTTGCTTTGTTCTACTAGAAGTTGTCATTTGTGTGATAACTTCGTTAGCAGATGTAGTGTCACATGGTATTCTAGATATAATTTGATGTAACCTTAGGAGGCTGAACATATAACTTGTAATATGGCATGTGTAAGCAATGACTTCACTTGGTGGTTGTATTACATGCTTTGATCTTCTGTAATTGTTTATATGTTATGATGTAATTACTCATTGAGTACTTCCATACTTCTTTTCAGATACCATGATGAAGTTTGCTTCCTTTGAGACGATTGTTGAACTTATCTATAAGCACGCTGTTCCCGTTCCAAAATCTGAGTGCAGCAAGTCTACCCAGTTGGGTATCAGCTTTGCTGGTGGTTACATTGCTGGTGTGTTTTGTGCGATCGTTTCTCACCCTGCTGACAACTTGGTTTCCTTCCTGAACAATGCCAAGGGTGCTACAATGGCCGATGTAAGAATGTTCTCTCTAGTACCTCATCTTGAGAGTTCTCATCCTCTTTTTTAGTTGCCAGATCATTCATTGACTTAAATGTTTTGTCACATCTTTGCAGGCGGTTAAAAAGATTGGTGTTGTGGGGCTCTTCACCAGAGGGCTTCCCCTTCGCATTGTCATGATCGGTACACTTACCGGTGCTCAGTGGGGAATCTATGACGCCTTTAAGGTCATGGTTGGACTGTAAGTATCTCATTCTCTTGGTCTATCTAGCACCATTTATAAGGGTTAACAGCTTCTGAGGAACTAACAATTGGCAATCCATTTTTTTCTCAGGCCAACGACCGGTGGTGTTGCCCCAGTTCCTGCAGCAGAGGAAGCTAAAGCCATCGCTTGATTTTTATTTATCTGCAACGACGATGACGATTCCTGGAAGTCATATTGGTGGATAAGTCTATGAATTACCTGAGTCTAGTACCCGAAATATTTTGTTCTTGTAGCAGATGATTATTGTGTCATCATTTTGATGAGAGGAACTCATTGAGCAGGTGAAATAGGTCTGTTTTTGCCCCCCGGAAGTTTGATATTTGACGACACAAATAAGTATTAGGAGGACAGCAAGGCTGTGTAGAGCGCAGGTTTTGCCATCACCTGTACTGAGGAATATCCACATTAATTTTTACCTACCAATTTGTGCTGTTGATCTTGTGCCTTGAAAGTTTCTTGGTTTGCGGTGCAGTAGCATGAGTAGTACTTATCTTCTTGCTTGCAAAATCACATCGCAGTCCAATGAAGCGAGGCAATTTCTTTCTTTGACCGGGTGCCTCTCGAGGTATCCACACTGGTAGTTCTCTGACCCGATGCGTCTTAAGATTGTGGAAACAATCCGATGAGAGATCAGGTAGTATATTTATAAGGTGATTGTGAAAAAATGCTCAGTGTTTCATGTCCACGACCCTTGTAGGATTCCCCATCTTTACTATTCTTTAAAGCTCAGTTGGTGGTGATGGTCGTACGTCGTCCACTTACCCCGCACGAAAAAAACAAATCGCCGTCCGCGTCCCGCGACGTGGGAAACCCGGCGAGGAAAAACCGCCGGCACGCACGCACGCACGACCGGCTCATCGCATCCTATCCTAGAAAGAGAACCTCCGCCTTGTTGCTATGCCGCCGTCATAATTCTCGATCCAGACAAAGAACCATGGCCGCCGTCACTGGGCACCATCTCAGCTGCCGGAGGCCCGGGAGGAGCAAGCCATCGCCCAGGCCTTCACGAGCGCCGACCGCAGCTCGTGCCAGCGATGAGAGTGCCGGCCCTTTCGGCGCCTCCGCCGCCATGGCAGCTCCTGCTCCGGTCACCGACACAAGGTGAGCCACCGATACAAGCACCTCTACCCCGTACCCCGAGAGGCGGGCACCGGAGCCCCCTCTTCTCGGAGCTTCAGATCCATGACTCGGAGGAGCTGTCGGTATTGGAGCGCGAGAGCTTCAGCCCGACGCTGAGGCATGGCACCCGTTCCGGCCGCGGTCACCGCGGCGACCCTGCACCGCTGCTTCGGCGTGGTGATGAAGCAGTACATGGCTCATGGCAAAGGCCTTCTGCCTGCATGACGATCTGGTGCGCGTGCTGCACGCCGCAAGCAGGCTCGAGAAGGCCCTGGTGTAGGTTGCGATGGAGGACATGGCCGGCAGCGATGACGGCGGCAAGCAGGCTCGAGAAGGCCCTGGTGTAGGATTCTCGGGAATCGGGACGTGGATCAAAGAGCGGCGGCTCCGGCCTCCTGGTCGTCAAGGTAGAGCGTCGTCAGAGCCAAAAGACAACGAGGTGAGATTTCCTGGTCGCACCGTCGCACTCGCACATTCGTCCATCAATCAGACATGCTCGTGATCCATACAAGTTCCAGGTTCCAACCAACCAACTTAATTTTGCAGTTTATTGTTCTCTCAGGAGGACCAGACGCATGCTTCTTTGATTTCTCTTATACTACAGTATATATTCAGTTTTTCACTATGCATTTGTTTAGTTAGTAAGGTACATCTTGTCAGCACCTATGGTTGTTCAGTTTGACCGGAGCTCCCTCTCCCGGAGTTCAGATCCATGGCAGCACAAACAGCGGTAAAGAAACTCATAGGGACAGGTGCTGGTTCTTGGTGCTAGCATGAAGAGAAAATTGCAAGAAACCACCACATTTGGGGCTAGGGTTTCAAAAAACCACCATGTTGCGGGAAAATTTCAAAAGACCACCAACATTGGGTAACAGCGACGCAAAAGACACTGATTGAGTCATTTGCACTGGCTAAGCGTGTTTCAGACATGCGGACCCCGATGTCAGGACCACGTGGCAGGAGGAAAATGGTCAAAGGTTAGTTTTGGACTTTTTTTAAATTTCCGGATCTTTTTGCAAAATTTTACCTCCCTCAAGAAAAATCCCCACCAAAAAATCAGGTGCCGCCGCCGGTGAGCGCGCGCAATGTGTGATGCCGGCGCTGCCCCAGCTCGTCGTGCTTGCCTGCTCGTTGGCCGTCGCCGCGCGTCGGCCGTCCAGCTCTGCTAGCCGCGGCGCTGCGCGTCGGTAGTCCAGCTCGCGTCGCCGTGCACGACGCCGACTGCAGGCTTCCTCGTGACGGCGGAGGCGCCAAACCCGCCGCCGCCAACTGCAGGCTTCCTCGTGACGGCGGAGGCGCCGAACCCGCGGCCGCCGCCGACGCGCGGCGGGAGGGCGCTCCCGGGGACCGCGGCGCTGCGGCTCCTCCGCACGGCCAGCGGCGGGAGGCCGAGGCCCCCGGCGTCGGCGCCGAACTCGTACGGCGCGTCCTCGTCGATCCTCCCGACCGCCACGCTCCGGCTCCTGGCCTGCACGGTCGGCGCCGGCACGTCCCGCTGCCCCTGCTGCTGCCGCTGCGACATGGCGCGCACCAGCTCGCTGACGTCCTCGTCCGGGCCCTGACGCGTCGACTGCGAGCTGAACGTGGCGGCCTGCTGCATGCGCGCGCCGCCGTACCCGGCGCGGCCCCCGGCGCCTGCGTACTGCGACGGCATGGCCCCCGCGCACGTCCGCGACAGCGCCCGCACCGGCGCGCCCAGCCACCGCGCCAGCTTGCTCTTCCCTCCGCCGCCCTCGCCCTGCTGCTTCGACGGCTTCATGTTGAATTCTCGATCGATCCGACGCGTTTCTGTGTGCGCGCTCGTGGGTCAATGGCTTGATGGATGGGAGGGAGACGAGCTACAAGGGAATTTCGGCGATGGATGGGTGAGTAGATGATGATTGTCGTGCCGTCCGCGTACCCCTGTTCGGCCACCGTGCTCGCCTGTCCTTGGCCGCCGTGCATCCGGCCGGAGACGAGGAAGATGGGAGCCGTGCGGACGATGCTGTCCGCGACGAGGGCAGGCCGCAGTAGCAGGCCGGCGGCCTCGTCTCTCTGCTGCCTTTTTTTATTTCAGAGAGAGGGAGCAGATGATAGTGGGCCCCACTATTTTGTTTACAGAAAACCCAAAAGTTTATATCCCTCAGCTGTTTCGTCGTGCCACGTAAGTATGACACTGGGTCCACCGGTCAGAATTTCAATTAGACAGTGCAAATGACTCAATCAGTGTCTTTTGCGTCGCTGTTACCCAATGTTGGTGGTCTTTTGAAATTTTCCCGCAACATGGTGGTTTTTTAAAACCCTAGCCCCAAATGTGGTGGTTTCTTGCAATTTTCTCTGGCATGAATGAACAAGCGTGCGGCAGCCTTGAGCTTCTCGCACGTGGCCTAAACTAATACTACTCAATCTCGCCCCGTACTAAAGATCATACACTGATACACATGCTCATGCATATTAGAAGGTTGGTGAGATGATTTTGTAGTAACAACTGCCCTCTGTCTGGAAGATGAAACAATTAATTCCTCTTTTTATTCTGATCCCGATGCTTGGCTTATGTGGCTGCAGACCGACTTGCGATAGGTTAAGCGATCACCGTGTCCAGGGATGAGCAATTAGAGAGAGTGTTTTGCCAATAGTAAGGTGACATTTATTTTATTTACATTCATCTATACAGAAAGACGTGCAAGCAGATCTAATCAGAAGCAGAAAATCGGGAGTTGAATCAGCAATAGGAATTCACCATGCCGTTGATCTCATTGCATGAAAAGAAAACTGATTCTATAATACTATGTCTATTTGTTTTTTTGGGTATGGGAACCTTCCTATAACAATAACCATCGAATATCATTCCTTGTGAAATATATGTTGAATTGCTCTTCACTGAACAGATCATATGCAAGCTATTCGTGTTTGAATATATCATTGTTTGTTCTCTTTGAAGTCAACACTAAGTTTGAACGATCGTGTCTTTGCCCATGTTTTATACAAAATCAAATATTGCAGCAGCTACATCCTTGTTTGTTGATAAAATATTCCATAGGTTGGAGATGAGGTCTATAAAAACAATGGCAGAACAATTCTACTCCTTTTCTTTACTATTCAGTTTAGCTGAGTTAAAGAAAAAACATTTTTTATATAACTTGTACATATATATTTTATTCTCAGATATGCTATGATCATGTCATCCTAACCGTCGCGTCAACTATGAGATCAGACTATTAATTGTTTTTCTATATCAACTGTTTTTTTTTATGTATATCATGTTTAAGAATAATCTTTGTTGGACCGTGGCAACGCACGGGCATTCAACTAGTAACACATAACCGCGCACGTGCAGATGCAACTATAAACCTACTAGCAACAAACAGAGAGGCGTTTTGGCTAGCAACAAATAGAGAGAGGCCTTTTGGCTCCCGGTTGAATATGCTATTGTTATAAGTTTTAAAATTAAAATAATACAAAAACTATTTTGTTTTTTTGCACAGACTAGCAACAAATAGAGAGAGCCTTTTTGGCTCCTGTATTTTCTTTTTTGCACAGACCACATAAAGTGTCATTTCGTTTCGAAAATTTACACGAATGTTGAAAACTTGTATCTGTCGTGGGTAGTTTGTTTATGCTCCAGCAACAACCAAGACATGGACTCTTAATGCATCGAGACACTTGTCGTTGCATGAAAATTGTGATCACATATTGTTGTTTGTTAGAATCGCACCCATTTATATACACATTTACTCCCTCCGTTCCAAATTAGATGACTTTCATTTGTCCACATGCGGATGTATCTATACTTGTAACAAGTATAGATACATCCGCATGTGGACAAATGAAAGTCATCTAATTTGG
This sequence comes from Poa pratensis, assembly GCA_947311845.1. Classification (NCBI taxonomy): domain Eukaryota; kingdom Viridiplantae; phylum Streptophyta; class Magnoliopsida; order Poales; family Poaceae; genus Poa; species Poa pratensis. The sequence goes on from CAMZMU010000063.1 coordinate 14,415,644, forward strand.
AACGGAGGGAGTACAAAACAATATGCTACTTTACTCACGTTGTAGCTAGTACAGAATAGTCGTGCACCAGATGAAGCCCCCCGCCGTCGAGTTGGCCACTTGGCCCGTTGTTCTGCTGTTCCTTTTCGACTTTCACCACTGAACCTGCACGGTCGCGCGAACGAACGAACGGACGCCGCCGCCGTGGCCGACAACTCGAGAAGCCATTCGAGCGAGTACGTGCGCCAGCATGTGACAGATCCCTTCGTCGGATCGGGGCCGGCGCCGCCGCGAGAGGAGAGGGGCCGTGTTGTTCGTCTGGCCTGTATGCAAACGCGTAGAGCCGTGGACTAAAACAAAGTCGTGCCTTGAGGCTTCGTTAAAGTAGGCAAAGCTCTTTTTAAATTAGCATTGGCATGTGATGGAGATCGGCCGGCCGGCCACCCTGCCTCGCCTCGCCTCCAACCGGCAATCATCAAGATCGATTTGATTTATCTCTCACCAAGAAAGATGACAGTAGTATATTAAAAACGAGCTGACATAAACAAAAAGCATGGCTAACGAACGAGTCTGCCGATGCCACGATAGTTTGTGTTTGGTTTGGGTTAAGGAAACTGTAGGAAAATTAGGTTTTGGTCTACCCTCTATTCCTCGGTTTATCGGTGGTGCCGCTCACAATACAATTGAGTCTAGAGGGTGGGACCTACTTATACTGCTAATTCCAGAGTTCGTGTCTGTTTACAGATAAGCTTCCAAGTTGTTTAAACTTGTGTTCCAAACAAAGTCCAGATAAGATTAACGGCCACAATATAATCCATCTGTAATTGGACAGTGTTTGTATATTTTATTTCCGTCCTAGAAACACACATGTCTGAGTCATGTGCCATAATAAAATACACAATTTTATTATGTAGGTTAATTTCCATCAGGGCTGTAATCTGACAACCAACCTAGTTCTTTCCAATCAGTATTGTACCCGGGTGATCTTTCCAGTATTAATACTGTATTCCAATACCAATCTTCCTTAAGTATTCACTTAAGTATACGTTGAGTATATATAATTTCCTCAAGTTGAATTCCATCAAGTAATCGTTCCAGGTCAACAACTCCGGACAAAACAATTCCATGGTCATTAATTCCACAAAGAGGTGTCACGAGTAATAACAAGTATTATTTGGAAATAGTTGAAGGACATATTTCCTACAGAAACTCCAACAAAGGTAGCCAGTTTTTGTACTCGCGCATTCAGTCAAAATCAGTGTAGTATTTGGCGGTCTAGCTGGTTTTGTTGGATCAGCGGCATAGTATAGTCGTAAGGTGGCATCCACCAAAAGTTAGCAAGATAACTAAAATACTCGAAGGATTTGCGATTGCGATGTAGGAAGCTAAGACAATCATGGACACGGTGTTTGAACTCGCATGAGCATCTAATCTTATTATTTTGGGAAGTGAATTTTGAAAAACATTTGAAATTCTGAAATAAAATTTTGGGTGTATCCCCGAACATTAGAGCTCGTGGGAGGCAACAGAGGAAGAGGCGCAGGCCAACGCCGAGTAGATATTGAGCATATACAATATTTAGCATTATATTTGGTTTGATTAACCAAATGAACTATAGATATGATTAAGCTAACCAAGTTGCAACGAGGGGGTGGGGGCAATTGCCCCCCTCCCATGGCCAACCTGTTAGTGCGAAGAAACCATGGAAACACTACACATTGATTCATAACACTAGTCCACGATAGAAGGACAATACAATTACGCTGCTAGCCCGAGCATGCTCAACGGGGAACATGGACGGCGACATGACTTCATAGCCTCCCACAAGACAAGGGAGTGTCTAATAATCAGCTCCATAACTTTACAATTGGCCATAAGTCAGATTTTTGTTTTGCCTATCGTTATGTTCTTTTCATTCCTCGCCTCTTTTTCCTCAGTCCAGGACAATTCGAAAAACAATCTGGTCAATACAACTGAAATACTTAAGACTGACAATGATAAGACGGTCTCTCCATGATGTGTGAGCCTCTCCGCTCTCCTCTGGCTCTCTCTCGGTGGGCGGCAATTCAAACATGAAAAGGTTGGGGGAAACGATACAGGGCAACGACCCGACACAAACATGGAAGAACAACTTTTACTTCTCTACAACCTTTTCCACCAGATGCAGTAGTGGAGTAGCAAGAGAAGAGAGAGGTGTTGCGGGAGGGACACTATGAGCGAATGAAACACCAAGAGAGAAGATTGATCGAGCGACTTTTCTCGCTTGGGTGATGGCAATATTTTCAAGAAAACATGTACAATTTCTAGTGTTGAAGTTGTTTCGTTACACTTTACTTTTAATTGGCCATATTTATGGTATTGTCGAAGCAGACTCGTGATTTTTTTCTTGACTTGCACTTAAACCTCTTGTATGGATGTGGTGCTTCATTTATAAAGTAGAGCAAAATCCTATTTCGAGATATAATTTTTATTGTTGAACTCTAATAATGCAGACTACTCGGGCTAATTCCATCCAAGGTGAGATAATGCCTCTCGCAGTAAAAAATTGCAAATAAGCCACATTACATGTGAAGACACTTCAAATCTTCCAATTTACGGAATAATAATGTGGAATTCAGTTATTGTTGTGTCTATCTATCGCTTGGTGTTATCCACGTCTGTGTATCAAGTATGCATAGCGTGGGTGTGAACTCCGTTCGGCTGTTTGAAGTTTACATTTCCTACCGTTAGAGCATCTGCAGTCACAACCCCCATATCCGGCCCCAAACTATCCGCGGACGCGTCCGCGGACAGTGACCGGACAACCTCCAAAAGTGGTGGTCTACAACCACAATGTTCAAATCATCATACCCAAAAACATGCAAGCCATGCAACGTAGATCACAAGGATAGTTAGTGAAACATCATGCGAATAAAACATAGTTCGAACATCCATGGACATAGTTCAACACACAAATTAAACGGACAGATTTCAAGCATCATCGCACACGGATGCACATTCGTTGGAGAGACCGGAGGTGATCAGAGATTGTGCGGATTTGGGCCCCGTTCCGCCGCTGCCGCTTCTTCCTCCGCACGGACCCTTGCTCGAGCTCGGCGTGCCCTCCGGCCCTGGGTAGCCAGTGCCGCAGCTTCCTGCCGCGCCAGTGTAGCCGTAGCTTCCGCCGTGCCAGTGTAGCCTCCCTTGCCTCCCGTTCCCTTTGGCGAGCACGGCGTTCCGTCCGGCCCTAGGTCTCCGCTTGTCGCACCCTGTCCCTCTTCTCCGCCTCCGGCGTGTAGTCGACGAACGGACTTTCCTTGAGTATGTCCCAACATTGGAGGAGATTCCACTCCGTGTTCGCCGGCCTTCGCCCAAGAACATTGTACAGTGGGATGGCATCTTCCATCTATGCAAATTGATTGAATTGGTAATGAACGAAATGAAGGAAGTAGGATACCACATTGTTAAGTAGGATGGTGCCGTGTCCCGACGTGGCGGCCTGTCCGGGCGCGTCCGGACCTCCCAAACCCTCCCCACATATGGGTTGTGTTTGGGGTGTGCCGGACCACCCGGACGTTTGGGCTAAGTTTGGGGGGCACCGTTGGGTGGTGGTTTTTTTTTTTTGAAACGAGGCAAAAGCTTTGCCTTTTATATTGATATAGTATAAGCAAACATGACACGGCCGAGGCCAAAAAGAAAAAAAGCCATACATGACAGAGCGGTGGTTTTAAGCCCAAATCCTGTCCGGGCGGACCGCCCGGTCGTTTGGGGCCATTTGGGGGAGCCGGTTGGAGATGCTCTTACTTCCTTCTCCAGCAAAGGCGCTGTCGCGTCTCCGATTGGCGCTGCTAGCTTTAGGATCACAGACCCGTTCAAAAAGTTCAACTAATCGCTCTTAGTTTTCTAAGTCAAGGGCAAAGACAAAAGAGACGGGCCGCAGTGGTCATCATCATATGCTAACTAATCTGCAAGCTCGATCGGAGTAAACAATCATCAGAAGAGGCGAGGGAGCATGATTTTTTAATCCAATTAAAAACCTGCCGCCAATTCCAGCGCCATGTTCAAACTCCACGACAGCAGAGCAGAGGGCGAGATAGCTAGACGTGCACGCGGGGGTACCAACCGCGCGCGCAGGTCGTCCTCGCGCTGCATTATCTTTTTTCGCGCGCCCCCGGGATCAGATCCCGCCACGGCCATAGCCAGCCAATGGCGGCACTCCGAGTCAACTCCTCCCGCCTCCATGCCATCGTCACGTTGTCGGCTCCGGCGCCCCCATGACCTGACCGCTTCGTCCTGGCCATGCCCATGGGGAGCCCGTCGCCGATGCCTCCGCTCCTCCTCCTGCTCATCCTCGGCGCCCGGCACGCCGCCGACGCCAGCAGGTCAGCACGGAGATCGTCACGCCGGACTTCACGGTGTCGTACCTCCTCTTCCTCGACAACCTCGGCGTGTTCCTCCGTCACGGAGCGGCGCCTTCGAGGCCGTCGTGTACAACCCGGGCCGGCGGCAGGACAGGTACTACCTGGCCGTGCTCCACGGGCCGTCCAAGACCTGCGTCTGGGTCGCCAACCGCGCCGCGCCCATCACCGACTCCGCCGCGCCCGTGCTCCTCACGTCCGCCGGCATCTCCGCCGAGGACGCCAACGGGACGGCCGTGTGGTCCACGCCGACGTTCAGCTCCCCGGTCGCCGCGCTCAGGCTCGCCGACTCCGGCAACCTCGCGCTCCTCGACGCGGACAACGCCACGCTCTGGCAGTCCTTTGACCGCCCCACGGACTCGCTCGTGTCGTCGCAGAATCTCCCTGCCGGCGGCTTCCTGGCGTCGGCGGCCTCGACGTCGGACATGGCGGAGGGCGAATACCGCCTCAACGTCACCTCCGCCGACGCCGTGCTGTCGTGGTCGGGGTCCCTGTACTGGCGCCTCTCCAACGATGCAATCTCCGTCAAGGACCGCGACGGCACGGTCGCATACATGTCCGTGAACGGCAACGGGGTGTACCTTCTCGCGGCGGACGACACCGTCGTCATTCAGGTCCCCATGCCACCGGCCGAGCTTCGAATCGTCCAGCTGGGCATTGACGGGAGGCTTCAGATCTCGAGCTTCGCATCCGCGAACTCGTCGGCCTCGCCGATGGACGGCGGGATCGTGACGCCGAGCAGGGGGTGCGACCTCCCGCTCTCGTGCGGCACGCTCGGCCTCTGCACGCCCAACGGCAACACTACCGCCTGCACGTGTCCACGCCTCTTCGCGGCGTCGCACAACGGCTGCGCGCCGTCCGATAGCTCCACTTTGCTGTCCTCCGGCTCGTGCAGCGGCAGCGCAGGGGGAAGCTCGGCTGTCTCGTACCTCAGCCTTGGCAGTGGCATTGCGTACTACGGTAACAAGTTCTCGACGCCGGCCGTGTCAGGGTCCAACGCATCGTCGTGCCAGAAACTCTGCACCGGCAACTGCTCCTGCCTCGGCTACTTCTACGATGACTCCTCGCGATCTTGCTACCTGGCGCAGCACCAGCTCGGTTCTTTCATTAGCACCAACTCCAGCAATACCGCCGGCATGTCCGGTTACATCAAGGTCCAGGGCTCGCAGTCACCAAGTTCGTCGTCGGACAGTTCGTCTTCCAACAAAACACTCATCGCCATCCTGCTACCTACGGTCATCGCGTTCGTGCTCGTCGTCATCGTAGGCGCCATCGTCATCGTGTCATGGCGCAAGGGGAGAAGCTCTTCGCGGTCCAGCAGGGACGTGCAGGTCCGGCGGCCGCGCTCGCCGGGTTCAGCCTCGGCGCACCTCGTACGCGACCTGGACAACGACGACGACGACGGCGACGACGTCGTGATCCCCGGCCTCCCCACAAGGTTCACGCACGACGAGATCGAGGTCATGACCAACAGCTACCGCACCAAGATCGGCGCCGGAGGGTTCGGAGCCGTGTACAAGGGCGAGCTCCCGGACGGCTCGCTGGTCGCCGTGAAGAGGATCGAGGGCGTCGGGACGCAGGGGAAGCGCGAGTTCTGCACGGAGATCGCCGTGATCGGCAACATCCACCACGTCAACCTCGTCCGCCTCCGCGGGTTCTGCACAGAGGGCCGGCGCCGCCTCCTCGTGTACGAGTACATGAACCGGGGCTCCCTCGACCGTCCTCTGTTCCGGGCCAACGGACCTCTGCTCGATTGGAAGGAGCGGGTGGACATCGCCGTCGGCGCCGCGAGGGGCCTCGCCTACCTCCACTTCGGCTGCAACCAGAGAATCATCCACTGCGACGTCAAGCCGGAGAACATCCTCCTCGCGGACGGGGGGCAGGTGAAGATCGCCGACTTCGGGCTCGCCAAGTTCCTCACGCCGGAGCAGTCGGGCCTCTTCACGACAATGCGGGGCACGCGCGGGTACCTGGCGCCGGAGTGGCTCACGAACACGGCCATCACCGACCGCACGGACGTATACGGCTTCGGCATGGTGCTCCTGGAGCTGGTGCACGGCCGCAAGAACCGAAGCGAGCACACGAGCGACGGCACCGGTGGTGGCGAGGACTCCATTAATACCTCGAACGGCGGTGGCACCGCCGGGAGCTCGTCGCGTAGCGCGAGGAACGACTACTTCCCCCTCGTCGCGCTGGAGGGGCACGAGGCGGGACGGTACGCGGAGCTGGCCGACGCGAGGCTAGAAGGGCGGGTGGTGGCGAAGGAGGTTGAGAGGATGGTGAAGGTGGCGCTGTGCTGCCTGCACGAGGACCCGCAGACGCGGCCGAGCATGGCGGTGGTGGCCGGCATGCTCGAGGGCACCATGGAGCTCTGCGAGCCGCGCGCGCAGTCGCTGGGTTTTCTCCGGTTGTACGGCCGCGGGTTCGCCGGCCAGTCCGACGGGAATATCATCAAGCAGGTGATAGTGGGGAGCGCCGTGGCTGCTGACCGGGCTCGGTCGGAGGCGACGATGACGACGATGAGCGGGTGGCCGTCGTACATGTCGTCGTCGCAGCTGTCCGAGCCGAGATAGCGCGCGTGGCACGGGCTGGATGATTTTTTTTCTTCTTCTAGTGGTAGGTTGTAAACCACGATTGTATTGACCATCTTGGTTAATCCTTGGTAGAAGAGAACAGAGGGATTGATTGACCGTGAGCTCTTGGTTTTTGTATCTCTGCAATTTTGTTGTGTTGTTATGCTCTTCCCGGTGAGTTTTTCCTTCAGAGTAAAATGGCAAAAGGAATAGAGTTCCGAAGACATTGAATTCACGTTTGCCAATTCTTAGTGTATAGTACTTCTTTTACAAAATTAGAATAACCTAAAATTGGTCACCCATTAACCTGAATTTTTATTAAAAATATACAATTTGAGCAAACAATAGCAGCAGCTTGCAACATCAGTGTCTAGTCTTAAGCAGTGTCTAGGCTTTGGATGAGTGAAAGGGAAGCGCTTATTCTAGGGGGACGTATGCAGCCCTACTGCCGTCCTAAGCCCGGCAATTCCGCCCATGGGTACCCGAGGGTATGGGTCACTGTTTTCACCCATTGGTCTTGCCCATGGGTGACCCTATTAGTTATGGGCAGGGTATGGACACAAATGTTCGCCCATGGGCAACCCGATGGGTCGCCCGATTAGCTGACATGTGGGTCCATATTACTCATATTACATGCAACTAAGAATCTAAGATACACTTACGCAGAACATGATGTATAGTACGTATGCACGTAGCCCTAGGCCCAAGAACATTTCGAATTGGGCCACCGGTGCCTCTACCCCTCCATTGCACGTGAGTGTATGTGGGCTTCTTTCTTGCTCCTGTCGCCTTGCAACAAGCAGGTGCCCCTATACGGCCACACGGTACGCAGAGGGAGCGAAGCTCCGCGTACCTGCCTCGTGCTGCCATCCTCGACATGGGCCGTGGCCCACCGCATCCTCCTCTTCTTCTTCCGCCGGTCGAACCGCCTGCTGCCGCCACCCGCGGCCGGCGTCACTATCGCGCCGCCTCGCCTGCCTGAGCCGCCTCCTTCGCCGGTCCGCCGCTCCCCGGCCGGCCCTCCCTCTAAGCCCCCCCCCCCCCGCACCACGAACCTAACTCCGGCCATCCTCTCCAGTCGCCGGCGAGCTCCCCACCCCGCAGCCCCACCTGCACCCCCCCACATTAAGTTTCGTCCTGCCCTCCACCGGCGACGTCGCGGCCAGCCGCGTCGACCCGTCGTCGGTGAGTGGCTATGGCGCCCGCTGCCACCACTGTCCTCCCCGTCTCCGACGACCGCCTGCTCGCGCGTGGGCTGGCCCACTCGGGTACGTGGAGGGTAGTAACGTCCGCAGTACGCGCGATATAGGTTTTGCCCCACAAGCTGGCCTACAGATGCACCTGCACCTCTCCAGCAAACAAGGAACACGGTACAAAATTTAGTACCACCTCGGGTACTCACTGAGTTGGATACATGAGCAGTGCCTATAAAGGAACCTGGGAGAGCACCTTCGACTGTACACGGCTTCATCAGTGCAAAACGCTAGATCTAGCTGGGAACAATATCTATTTATTATTTTTGTCACATGCTATCTGTGACCCGATAGGTACCCGATAGTGTCGGGTGACCCGACGGGCATGCCACAACGCCCATGGGTAGGGTCGTGGGCAGAATAGGGACCTGATAAGGTATTCAGGCATGGATCTGACAATGGTTGACCCGGTCAAACCCGACCCGACTGCCACCCTTAGCCGTAGCCGGGCGCGGACCTAGAAAAATTTCTGAGTGAGAGCACATCATGTGACTCGGGGCACTCCGTTTGTGAAATTTCATAATATGAATATTTTCTTTGAAAATATGTATAAATATTAAGGGGATTAAAATTTTGAGTGGGGGTTTGGGCCACCACTCCCATGTACTTGGGCAGCCCCTGGCCCTAGCATAGGTCGCTCTCCCCATGTGGGCCCTGGCGATGTGGCTCCTCTAGTTTTTTGAGGGGCAAACGGTGAATTCCGGCCCATTTTTTGTCGAACAATGCATTTTTACCTAGTTGGTTTGTTTACTAAGTTTCCTTTTTAGATTTTTGCATGCATATATTAATTTTGTAATAAAAGCGGATACAAAATTATCGTGAAGGCACATGCCAGATTTTGCTTTTTCTGTGTGATTTGCTACAAGTTTGTGTTCGCTCAGTTTTACTCCGTGATGCATACTGTTTCCAAATTGTAACAAACATGTGTTATTTTTTACTGGAAAATCACAAGTTAGATGTTGTAAAGTTTTTTTTTGTGTTGGTACAGATTTGTGTGCCCCTCGTTTTCTCGATGATGTTTTTATGTGCTTTTCAAAATGTTGCAAACACCTTTTGTGGCAATCATTTGTTATATTTGTTGAAAATGGGTGATTTTGTTGAAGTGAATCTGCAAAAACTTCTTTGTTGCGAAGCCACTTTTATTATTGCAAACATATGGTTATTTGTTGTAATTTTTTGTGATAGTTGTTGAAATTGTTCATAATTTTTGTTACAAATCTAATCGCAGCAAAATAATTGTTGTGCAACCACATTTTTTCTAAAATTAATTTTTTTTTCTTTTTTGGCGATTTGTTGCCATACTATATTTTTTTTATACACGGGCGATAAATTTTGTTGCAATATTCAGATATTTGTTGCAGTACTCGGGGTAAATCACCATAGTGACATTTATGCTGTTAATATTGAGAACGTCGGGGACAACGCGATATACCCCATTGTTTAAGTGGATTTTCTCTATAATACGCGGTGGTTTCCTAAATCGAGGGGCTAAAATGTAAAAACACGCTGCAGTGATTTCTGGACGTACGATGATGATCTGACAGTTCTAGAGGGGACCTAAGTTTGCATGTTTCTTGGTAGGTCTACGCCTAGCGCCCTAAGTGGAATGGGATGGGGGCGGGATTATAAGATATTTTCACAAAAACATGATTTCTCTCTCTCTCTCTATCTCCCTTCCCTTCCATCCATTCCTTCAATCCCAGACTCCATCCCTTTCTTCTTTCTCTTTCCTTCCTCCCCCCTTACCTCCCTTACAAGTTGTTGTCCATCCTCACTAGCAACCTTGCCGCCCACAGGTCCGAAGGTAAGAGATATATCAAAAGAGGGCTAGCTTTTAGAATGTTAACATCGGGAAAAAACTATGTTGAAAGTGACCATCTAGTTCCTTCCATCAATTTGTGGAATCCCCAAAATGGGAAGAAGTTCGTTACACCAAATACCTTCTTTGCAAGGCGTTGAGCTCACCCGTCGCCCTAATATATTAACTACAAAACCTAATATATCAATTAAAGTGGAAGAAGTTTTCACGTCCTTTAGAAAATGATTTTTTCGATCCTTTGGAGGAGAAATACCTACATCAATTGCTCAAAATTTGGTTCCATGGTCTGAAAATGATTAAGCATGTAAAATCTCCATACATGATAATGTGTGTCATCAAACATATGAGTGTCATTGTGCAGTATCCCACCACCATGCATCGATACTCTCTAATCGGTGAAGTCTAAGCAAGCTATCCCTACCTCAGACGCATAGGCGACTTAAAAAATCATACGAATTTGTGTTTATACTAGTATATAACTAAACTAACCTGATATAGCACAAATCTTAATATGCTAGGAAGACTAGGATCAACAATATGCACCAACAGCATATAGCTCAACGAGATATGACAATGACGTCAGTATTTTTTTTAAGGAATGCGGTAGGGAAGCCGCTACAACAGTTTTTTTTTTTGAAATAATGAGAACCCACATCTGCGTCCGTGAGGACTTGAACCTGGGTGGTTGGATTGTACATCCACTTCCCTAACCAAGTGAGCTGGGCTCACTCCTTAATGACATCAATAATCGAGCAATCCAAACTTTAAATAATATATATCAATAGTTGCAATTATGAATTGTGTAATGTAAATTTTTGAAGAGCGAGCCAATGTATTTTTGGGAGTTTGGAGATCCACCGATATCCTACTCTTCGCCTAAGAGGCCGACGAAACCAAAGCCCACAACGACCCCTCACGGATCTAGGCTTTCTTCTCCCTTGAGCTCCACAACCACTTCACAACTCACTTGGGCCCCTTCACAATCTCCACAAAGAGGCCCCCCACAAGCCTGCAAAGATCTATCAAGATGTTGAACAGATGAAATGTGGCCATACGAAAAAACAAGTATGGCATGCCAAAATTGTGTCGGTGAACCAAAAAACCAAAGGTATTGCTACAGAAAAAACACGCGTGGGAACCCTACACTACAAACAAGCCACACACACACTTAGATACAAACAAATATGGAAAACAATAGTGTATGTAATTTGGCAACTTAATTCGTAGATGATAGTTCTTTGCATATCATCTAGAAAGGTGATGAGTAGTAGTTTTGATGATAAGTTTGATATGATTTGCTGTCATGATCAAAATACTTCTATTTACGGTTGTATGCCTAACTATGTAGAGAAAATCAAGACAAATGTGGGACACATTCTTGACGGAGCTATTTTCTCGGGTTTTAATTTCTTTAGCAACATATTATACATATTACTCTCCTCATATTTTCTACATAAAGGTTTTGAGGAGTTACTCAAGATAATATACGATTGTGATCAAGGCTGAAAGATCCCCAGGGATTATTAGGGAAAACAATACTTACAAGAAGCAGCTTTGTATAAGGGGAGTGTTGAGAAACAACCGACATTCCTGCCAATCGGCATAGCCAAACCGTCATTTGGATTAGAACATGTTGTTATTAGTGTCCAAAGTGCCATACGTACATGAACATCCGTGCGAGCATCTTCTCCATGCCATGCAAACATATACAACATGCACTTCAAACTGAAACGCTAATCCTCATATATAAGGGCTTTCCCAACAATCAATAGATTCAAAAGTTAATCTGAAAAAACACAAATTCCCCTCAATCTTTACTATTCTAACACAAAACACATGATTTAACAAGAGGCCCTTGAGGGGAATAACAACCCTACTTCATTTCTTAAACGGTTCTCACTACAGGAATGAGCCGATACGCCGACGACTAGCAACCGTCGGCATAGGCCCTAAAGACCGTCGGCGTAGGCTACGCCCTCGGCGTTATATGCCCTCGGCTCAGCCTGTTTGGCCGTAGGCGTATGAAATGCCGTTGGCTTAGATGTAGCGCCGAGGGCCAGGCCTGGCCGTCGGCGTACAAACCGTCGGCGAAGTAAAGGTGGGGCCCACGATGGCCAGCTGACGACGGCACAGCCTACGTCGGCGTAGATTGCACACGTGTCAGCGCCTGGGGCAGCAGCGCAGCCATACGCCGACGGCATTGCCGTCGGCATAGGTGTGACCATTTGGTCACTTGGGTCACCCTATGCCAACGGCAATGCCGTCGGCGTATGCTTTGCCAGATATTTTTTTTTATTTTGCTGGCAGCTCGTTTTTCAGCAAAAATTACAGCAAAATAATATCAAAATGACAACAAGCTATATCACAAGCAATATCACAATAAGATCACACATAGGCTATCATCATAAACAAACAAGATCACAAGCAATATCATGAAGCAAAATGCTATATCATCAAGTAGATACACACATAGGGCTATCATCCTACATCTAGCGAGACGGGGTGAGCCCCATCTCTCCCCCGGTGAGAAGAGGTGACCGACGGCTCGGCGCAGTAGTAGAAGCACCAGAAGAAGTTGAAGCACCAGGCGAAGCACCAGTCGAAGCACCAAGCGAAGCACCAGGAGAAGGACCACCGGAATGTACCGGTGTGATCGCACAGGAACCCAGCGAAGCACCAGGCGAACGACCACCATCGCGATCAAACGGGATGATCTCATGCAAACCCGCTGAGGCACTAGGAGAAGCACGACCAAAGTGTTCGTTCTCCGAACATCTCGTTCCCTACATGTTTGAGCAAGAGTCAGCAACTTGCGAGGCAAATGAAAGTGGTAACCGGTGGTTTGGCAAAGAACTTACCGGGGTCGATGAGTAGTATGTGAGAGCGAATTTCCCCTTCGATGGAAACCATGGCGCCAGCCCCGGCCTAGGAGGCCGCTGATACGTCTCAAACGTATCTATAATTTTTGATGTACCATGCTTGTTTTATACATATTGCTACATGTTTTATATACACGTCATATCATTTCTATGCATTTTCTGGGACTAATCTATTAACAAGATGTCACAGTGCCAGTTCCTGTTTTCTATTGTTTTTCCGTTTCAGAAAAGCTAGTAAGGAAATATTCTCGGAATTGGACGAAAATCAACGGAGCCCAATTTTTCACCGACACGAAGACGAAGTCCGAAGAGCGCACGAAGAAGCGACCCAGGGGAGCCAAACACCACTAGGGCGTGGCCCCCTGCCTGGCGCGCCGTGGTGGTGTGTGGGGCCCTCGGCTGGCCACACATGCCGCCCTTTCGCCTATATATTGCCTCCGTCCCGAAAACCCTAAATACCCGAGCATTATTCCACGAAAAGTTCCATCGCCGCCGCCATCGTCAACCCTAGTTCGGGAGGGTTCTGAAGCTCTTCCCGGCACCCTGCCGGAGAGGGAGATCATCACCGGAGGGCTCTACATCACCATGCCCGCCTCCGGAGTGATGCGTGAGTAGTTCATCCTTGGAATAAGGGTCCATAGTAGTAGCTAGATGGTTGTCTCTCCATTTTGTGCTATCATGTTTAGATCTTGTGAGCTGCCTAACATGATCAAGATCATCTTATTGTAATGCTACATGTTGTGTTTGCTGGGATCCGATGAATAGTGATGTTATGATCAAGTTGTTTATCAATATATCTACTGTTTTATTTATGTTCTTGCATGCTCTCCGTTGCTAGTAGATGATTTGGCCAAGTAGATGCTTGTGACTCCAAGAGGGAGTATTTATGCTCGATAGTGGGTTCATGCCTCCAGTAATCTGGTTGAGTGACAAGAACATCTAAGGTTGTGGATGTGTTGTTGCCACTAGGGATAAAATAACTAATGCTTAGCTTAAGGGTACTGCTGTTAAGTCTACTGCGTTTGTTTACATTACACACTTTGCTTAATGAAATAATCTGTTGTTTGCAATTAATACTAACAGGAGACACGGATGCTATCCCGGAAGTGGATTATTTAGGCATGGATGCAGCTGGTAAGCGGTCCATGTATTATGTTGTAATGACTAATAAATACTACAATAAACTATCTTGTCATATATTGCATTGTCATGCGCTCGCTATTTGTCAATTGCCCAGCTGTAATTTGTTTACCCAACATGCATGTTATCTTTTATGGAGAGACACCACTAGTGAACTGTGGACCCCGGTCCATTCTTTTATACTGATAAAAACACCAACTGCAATCATCTGTTTTCTGTTACTTTCTATATTTATTATTATTCTCCACACCATACGTTTAATCCTTTGTATTCAGCAAGCCGGGAAGATTGACAACCTTCCTGTTTCGTTGGGGCAAGTTAGTTTTATTGTGTTGTGTGCAGATCCACGTCAACCACCAAATCATCTGACATTGCGCCGTGCCACATTTTCTGGTGCCGTTGACAACCTTCTGAAACACTTTTGACTCCTACTGGATTTATAACCTTGGTAGATATCAAGGGAAAATTGCTGCTGCACTACATCATACCTTCCTCTTGGGGTCTCCCAACGAACGTGTGTTTTCACGTCATCAGCCGCTCTCCTGTCGGGCGACCCGCTCTCCAGTGGAAAGAAACGTCACCAGCGACTGCAAGATAGTTTAGATGTCAGACGTTGCAGAAATAGAGGTTCAAATTAGGGGAAGTGGGACTTGTCATCTTTTGCAAAAATAAAGGTTGACACTTACAGCTGACAGCATCTCTTGGTACGGGTTGTAGGCCTCACTACTCCGCTCCCACTCTTCATAGGCCTCGTCATATTCCTTATGAGCGGAAGCATAGGCCGCCTCGAAATGGGGTTACAATTTCGAAAATAGTGAATCTCGTCAACTTAGTCATGCAGGAACAAATGTCAGAAAGAGGATAAAAATGAGAAAAACTTACATCGATGGAGGTGGAGGTGGAGGTGGAGGTGGATTGACGAGGCGGGATAAGGGGGCTGCTGTCAGGGAGGGTAGATCGGAGACGCGTGAAGCTCGTGGCCGGCTTGACCTTCTTACTAAGAACGCGCGTACGGCCATGCTGCAATCCGTGCCCCGCCAGGACCACCGAATTCTCGTCGGTCTCCTCGCGAATGGGGTCATCCACCTCCGGGGGAAAAGCCTTGACCACCTTGCAGTAGGCAGCCAAGTTCTCTTCGGCAGAGCCGTAGTACTCGGGAAGCGAAGGTTGAGGCTTCTTTAGATCGGGCTTCTTCTCCTTCATCCTCTTCCACGTTTCCAATTCAGTTTTCGGCTCCCCGGTATCGGCCTCCTGCATCGTGAAAAGAAATATTATGCGTATCAAGTAGGAACATGACAGGAAATAAATGCAGATCGTTCCATGTATATACCAGCTTTTCCATGTACCGGTCGAGGTTGCGGTTTCCCCCATTGTGTGTTCCTTGGTCGCCTCGGTTTGCCTTGTTCCGCTTGCTCACGGCGTCAAAGTCGGGGTTGCCCCTGACGCACCTCGTAACCAACGCCTCCCATGCGTCTTCTTTGTCCTCGGCCCAGTCAGGGATAACCTGAAAATGCAATACTCAATTCAAGAACAGATAATGCAATGGCAACTTAGCAGCAATATAGAATCTCATTCACAGTTACTTACCGACATGTAATCCTCCTTCGTCACATTCGGCCACTTCTTGACATTGTCCGCCTTCGTGGTGCTCTCGCCCTTCTCAGACATGAAGTTATTGGTGGACGTCTGCTTTTGGTTGTACCACTGCTGCGGTGTCAACCTCACACAAGCCCCACGCAAAGTCCTATCCGCGCTTGCCCTATCCTCCTCCCGCACCCGATAATGCCGCTTCAATCATGCATAACAAAATTGTGAGAGTCATGAGTTAGCACGGTGGGGTCATGAACTATGAATGAAACTTGAGAAATAAGTCTTACCCAAAACTTGTTGATCACAGCGTCAGAAGCTTTCCCGAAGCCCAGGGAAACGGCAGCCACATAGTCCGCCCAACTATAGGCTAGCTTCTTCTCGCCGTCGGGGACCGGAGTGTACATGCCCGGCCAATACTTCCTAATCAGAGCTCCAAGCAAGCTCGAAGGGTGGCGGGGAGGCTTAACTGGCCATGTCCAATTGCTGCACAATAATCAAACATTAGTACATATGCCAAATTGTTATGACCAAAATGAAATTACATGTTCAAAATTACAATATTTGTACACTTACTCAACGTCGTTAGGAAGAAGGAGGGCTTTCGCCTCCTCGGTTTTAGGCTCCTTGTCCTCATTGGGGACTTTCGCTTCCCCATGAATCCACACCTTCTTCGGCGCCGCCTCCACCTCCACATCCGCCTCCTGTGTAGACTCTGCCACGTCGCCAGAAGCGGAGGGCAACTGGGAAGCGCCAGAAGCGGAGGGCAACTGGGAAGCTGCAACCTCCAAGTCTACTCCACCTCCACCTCGTCCTCGTCCTCCACCTCCAGCTCGTCCTCCACGTCATCCTCGTCCTCGTCCTCCTCGCGCACCCTCGTCCCTGGGGTAACACGAGTTGGGAATTGTTGGACGGTCACTTCGTCTAACTCCAACCTTCTCTTGGCGCAACGTACTAAGCAAGCTCGCCGTGTTCTCCATGTCTTGGCTCATATTGTTCAATCACCTGCATTTAGAAAGGGAAAACAAGTAAGCATAAAGACATAATAAAATGTAGACACTAAGCATAAAGACGTAATGCAATTAAGAAGAATGTTGAAAAATAAATACTAAGCATAAAAACATAGAAGACACTAAGCATAAAGACGTAATGCAATTAAGAAGCATGTTGAAAAATAAATACTAAGCATAAAGACAGAAAAGACCGTCACCTCGAATCATCAGTCTCATAATCAAGTTGGTTCTCATTCTCACTATCACTATCACTATCACGTGAGATGTAAGTTGGAGGCTCATCGCATGGTGGAGGCTCGTCATCGTTGGCATTGTCCGCATGTAACTTCGAGAGGATATCTATGTCCTTTAGATTCACCACTGCCTCACCACGAGTGTTGTTGTAATTGTCTGCGTCTTCTGACCATCGGCTTCCGTTATCTCATGGTACCTAGAGGCCCCACAATGGCTACAGTACTTGTCATCGGCAAACTGTTTCCAAAACAAAAGGCAACCTTTTGGACAACAATCTATCTTTTCATAATCCATGTTGAGCGCTCCCATAAGTTTCTTCGTTTCGTGCATGGATCTAGGCAGACAATGCCCTTCGGGCAACATGTTACCAAATGTTTTCAGATTAGCTTCAAAGCTTGCACGGCTGGTGGAGTACTGGGCCTTGTCACCTAGTGCTTGAGAGATGGCATCGAGCTGAGAAATCTTTGCACCCTCATATCAAGGAAGGCCTTCGCGGTTGGCTCCGGTTCCGACGGTTCCTCCTGTGGAGGTGGAGAATCCGGCAAGTCGGCATCGCGGAGATCATCTAGAAGATATCTCATCCTATCGTACTCATTGCCATCTATCCGCTGCTGCGTCACCTCACCTCTGTCATGTTCGTGCCGAGCAAAGTCGACTGGCATGACGTAGTTAAGCATATACCCATGCGACCAAAGGTGTTTAGTCATTTCATCCTTTCCCTGACGATGACGCTTCTCGCAACGAGAGCAAGGGCACTTTGGACGAACCACTCCCTTAGAACCACGCGCTAACTCCTTCACTAATAAATTAGTCTACCATTCCCACTCATATGTTCTTTTAATTCCACTAATACGGCCACTGTACATCCATCCATTATCAGCCATCCTCTGCTTTATTGGGATCCAAACAACAACGCATTTCATAATATGTAACAAGTAATAATAAATTTATTCAATGTCACCAATTAATTATGGCCAAATTTTATCTTTTATAGCATGCAAGGGTTCACCTACACTTCTAATAGGTAGGGCCTATCCCACCCGAGTATGTGTAGATCGAGTCGTGTTCCATGTTCTACCCCGACCCGAGACGAAATTTCGGCAGCACCTCCCCGTTGTTGTCAAGCCGAAGAACAACGGGGAGGTGCTGCCGAAATTCCGTCTCAGGAAGGGGTAGAACATGGAGCACGACTCGATCTACACATACTCGGGCTGTCCAAAAACGTGGACAGTCCGGAAGAGGTACGGTTATAAATATGCAAAGATGGACAATCCTGCATATTTATAAATTTGTAACCCTTCCGGATGGGATCTGACTCGGGTTACGCGACTTGTAGGTGATCTACAGAGAAAAAACCTATGCAATAAAATTACAAGGGAGTTGAAAGGTTTATACCCTAGAAGCGTGATTGGTGGCCGGAGAAGGTCGAGGACGTGCTCAGGAAGCGGGGCGACGAAACAGGGGCACCGAGGCGGCCCCTCCTCAGCTAGAGAAGAAGCCCCGCAACGACGCGCGGGACCGGCGGTGCAGGCTGGCGGGAAGCTACGTCATCTGAAATGCACACAAACAAACATTACCACAGATGTATGACAACATAAATATTCATGAAAGACACCGACACAATTTGCCTTGTTCATCTATAGCCATTCGGACACAATTTATTATATGCATGCCCAAGCAATAATTATGATGCACCATACACATTTCTTATAACCATATATATACATGAATCAATCAATTTAGTACAATTCTAATAACCATTCATCACATTCATGAATCAAGCAAATTACAACATACATACTTAGTACATGCCTATGCAATACAAATCCATATACATTGTAAAGAAAAAAAGGAAGAGGACTACCTTCTGTTGTATGGAGCAACGGGGTCGGCCGAAGCAGCGGGGTTGCGGCCGGAGCAGCACGTCGTACCTCAGCAGCTGGGTCGGTCGGAGGAGGTTGCCAGCGAGCAGCAGGGACAGCCGGAGGTGCAGGTCGCGGGAGAGCAACGAGGGGCGGACGGCGGAGAGGACGACAAGGGGCGGGAGGAGAGGGTGGCCGACGGCGAGGGGCGGGCAGCCGGAGGTGTGGGAGGGGCGGGCGGCCGGAGGTGTGGGAGGGGAAGGCGTGGTGGCGGACAACGAGGGGCGGGCGGTGGAGAGGACGGCGAGGGGCGGGCGAGCACGGACGGTCGGGATTGGAGGCACGAGAGCACCGGCGGCGGTGGCGGCGTGCGTGGGTGGGGATCGAGTGGCGGCGGCGTGGGTGCATGCGTGGGTACGTGTGTGGTGGGGATGGAGCGAACGGGTGAGGTTGGTGGGGATATAGGTCAAGACCTATGCCGACGGCAAAGACGTAGTATTTTTTTTTGATTTTTTTTTTGAGATTCCATTTTTTAAAGAAAACACATATTATTTACTAAGTTTTCTAATACAATTATAATTAATTTTATATCATTTCTTATCTTATATTCACGAAATTAATTTATATCCACGTGAAACCCTAGACCCGCTGGAAAAAAGTGATGCCGGTGAAGACGGTCACGCACCGGAGTAAAATCTTGCACATGCAAAACACCCAACACACTTGTACACATATGTTATGGAACCACCTAGGTTTTGGTGGGGTTCCGACGCTCCGGAGCCCCGCATCGGCGAAACCGTAGACCCGCTGGGAAAAAGTCAAAGTTTCCGTCTACCCCCTTGAACGGAGCCGAAAGGGGGTAGACCAGTTGACTTTTTTGCTTGGTTGTGTTAGCCTAGGCCATAGGAACATGGAAAACCAACTATATTGACCCCGGTTTACCCGAAACGGGAGTTTTCAGCTATAAGTCCAGAAACTTAGTAGAGTGAAAGTGATGCCGCTGAAGACGGTCGCACAACGGAGTAAAATTTTGCACATGCAAAACACCCAACACACTTATACACATATGTTATGAAACAACCTAGGTTTTGGTGGAATTTCGACGCTCCGGGCCCCGCTTCGGCGAAACCCTAAATCCGCTGGAAAAACCCTAAAGTTTCCGTCTACCCCCTTGAACGGAGCTGAAAGGGGGTAGACCAGTGGACTTTTTTCCTTGGTTGTGTTAGCCTAGGCCATAGAAACATGAGAAACCAAAGTCTACCCCAAATCAACACAAGATTCCATCCGGTTCGCCCGAAGGGGGAGTTTTCACCTCTAAGTGCAAAAACTCACTAGAGAGAAAGTGAAGTCGGTGAAGCCGGTCACACCCCGGAGTAGGATCTTGGAAATTTAGAACACACAACACATTTGTATACATATGGTATGCCACAACCTAGGTTTTGGTGGCATTCCGGCGCTCCGGGGCCCCGTTTCGGCGAAACCCTATACCCGCTGGAAAAAAGTCAAGTCCCCGTCTACCCCCTTGACCGGAGCCGATAGGGGGTAGGCCAGTGGACTTTTTTGCTTGGTTGTGTTAGGTTAGGCCATAGGAAGATGGGAAACCAACTTTTATCTCAAGTTCTCACAAGATTGCCCCGGTTTACCCGAAACGGGAGTTTTCAGCTATAAGTCCAGAAACTTAGTAAAGAGAAAGTGATGTCGGTGAAGACAGTCACACAACGGAGTAAGATCTTGAACATGTCAAACACCCAACACACTTGTACACATATGGTATGAAATCACCTAGGTTTTGTTGGGGTTCTGACCCTTTCGGAGACCCGCTTCGGCGAAACCCTGAATCCGCTGGAAAAACACTAACGTTTCCGTCTACCCCCTTGAACGGAGCCGAAAGGGGTAGACCAGTGGACATTTTTGCTTGGTTGTGTTAGTCTAGGCCATAGGAACATGAGAAACCAAAGTCTACCCCAAATCAACACACGATTCCATCCGGTTCGCCCGAAGGGGAGTTTTCACCTCTAAGTGCAGAAACTCACTAGAGAGAAAGTGAAGTCGGTGAAGCCGGTCACGCCCCGGAGTAGGATCCTGGAAATTTACAACACACAACACAGTTGTATACATATGGTATGGCACAACCTAGGTTTTTGTGGCATTCCGACGCTCCGGGCCCCGCTTCGGCAAAACCCTAGACCCGCTGGAAAAAAAGTCAAAGTCCCCGTCTACCCTCGAGACCGGAACCGAGAGGGGTAGGCCAGTGGACTTTTTTGCTTTGTTGTGTTAGGTTAGGTCATAGGAAGATGGGAAACCAACTTTTACCACAATTTCTCACAAGATTGCCCCGGTTTACCCGAAACGGGAGTTTCCAGCTATAAGTCCAGAAATTTAGTAGAGAGCAAGTGATGCCGGTGAAGACGGTCACACAACGGAGTAAGATCTTGCACATGTAAAACACCCAACACACTTGTACACATATGGTATGGAATCACCTAGGTTTTGGTGGGGTTCCGACCATCCGGAGCCCCGCTTCGGCGAAAGCCTTGACAAGATTCGCGACGTCATTTTATGTGGGTGGAGACCGCTATTCATCGTAGCTATATACATAAAAATGAATACAAAACATACTAAACATATTAAACTTGATTGAATGTAATAAATAAATACATCAAATTGAAGATTTAAAAAATGGAAAACATGCGCCGACGGCAAAGCCGTCAGCGTAGGTATATACAGGAAAAATAAAGATTTAAAAAACATTTACACCGTGTCAGCAAAGTCTACGTTTTCGCCTAAACCCCGACGCCGACGGCCTGGATATGTCTACGCCGAGGGTGGTTTTTTACGCCGAGGGTGGCCGTCGACGTAGGCGGTCTATGCCGACGGCTTTTCCTACGCCGACGGCCGGGTCGACTGGCTAGCCTCGCCGGGGTCTACGCCTCCGGCGAGGCCCCGACAAAAAGCCGTCGGCGTCATGATCTCGAAACAGAACAGGGCATCCAGGTCTTTATATACGCGTCATGTAGTTAAGCTGAAACTGAAACCGCACTACAACTCATCCCTAAATAAGAAAATACGATTCTTGTTAATCCGGGAGAACCCCAGCACAGAATCCTCAATCTTGTACATGCAGACGTCTTGTGTCGGCCACAGCCTCCATGTCTCGTACATATTGACAATCTCGTATTTGAACGCGGCCGCGGTGCTACGACCGGGGACCTCTGGTGCGCCATCTCCGAGCCGCACCGCCGCTGCAGTGTCGCGACCGTGGGCCGCGATGACAGATCATGCATGGTAGAAGGGGGCTAGCCGATCGAGCTGCCACCATCGATCCCAAGTCCCTGCTTCCTCCACCCAACCCTAACCCTAGCTAGCTAGCCGCCATGGTCCCTCCGTTTGTTCTGCTCGAACGCGACATTTGCATCTCCCGCTACGAGGCGGTATCCGGCGGAGGGTCAATCCGCTGGCCGTGGGAAGATAGAGATGATCCACCAAGCGGCCAAGAGATCACTGATGTAACCACCGAATACCTTCGGACCTTCAAGCCCCATGTAGTCGTCGCCGATCCGCCGGAACTGTCCTTCCTCCACATACGGAGGCCGGAACCCCTCCGGCTCCCGGGGCATCTCCAGAACCTCAGCTCGTGCACCATCTCCAGCGCGGACAAGAACCTGGTCGCCCTTTACGCCGGAGCGTACCGCCCTGGCTCCCGTTTTCCGGGAGGCTATCTCATCTACGACGCCAGGAAGGACTCCTTGTCTGTGATCCCCGAGATCCCCTGCGACCCCTCACATCATAATAGAGCCCTCGGGCTCGACTCGGCCGTCGTCATGTGTGAAGCCGCCGGGGACGACTACGTTCTCGCCGAACTCGTCGGGGTCTGGGTCTGGCCAGCATGCTCCGAAGCCGAGCTCTGGCTGTGGAAGTCGTCCGCCCAAGAATGGGTCTTGCACCCCGGGCGTGTGCCCCTTCCATCCACCTCCACCCACCGCTTCTCCTCTGACCTGTGCTTCTCTTACCGGGGATCGATCCTCTGCTGGGTGGATCTGCTCAAAGGCATGGTGCTCTGTCATCTGGACCAAGACTGCAAGTTCAGCTTCGTCCCGTTACTCAGCTTCGTCCCGTTTCGAGTATAGAGTTAGACACGGAAGCTCCGATGAGTTCCGTTCCATGGCCTGTGTTCGTGGCCATATCAAGTTTGTCGCCTTGGATTTGTGTGTTGAACACCAGCCCGAAAAAGGATTGGAGCTGACCCTCTGGACTCTGTCGCCTGATCTCTCTGGGTGGAACATGAGCAGCAAGTACAATGTTGAAAACATCTGGGCAAACGAGGCCTACCAGCCTATCGGTATACCAAAGCTTGCTCCATCGTACCCTGTCCTGAGCATCCATGAAGACGGCGTCATCTACCTAATCTTAAATCATCTCGGGGAGAGGGAGTACTTAGGCCAGTCTTTCATTCGTGTCGACATGTACAACAACAAGGTTCAGTTCTATCCAAGTAGTGTAGAGTGGTCTATTCAGTCCCAGCTCTTTGCCAGCGAGTTCAGTGCGCACCGACAGCGTTTAAGGGATCACCTGGTATATATTACTAACACCATTAAGCATAGTTTCATTTGCATACTACTGTCATTTTATTTATGTTCACTATCACTAAACATGCTTTCATTTGCATACTAATGTAATTATGCTTAGGTTTAAAATGACTAAAACTCCACCACATGTTTATCGCATCCAGTCTGCTTCGTACTTGCTAATAGAAATCGACATATTTGGCCACCTCCGTATGTTAAACACCAGATGTCTAATATTGATGCTCACCCGTAATCACGATTCTGAAACAATTAGTACTACCAAATTACTCTGCCCCCTTCTCATATTAGGACCCAACTTCTTGCACATCATGATGGCCCTTTTTTTTGCATGTTTTAGGGCTATTTTTCCCCTTCTTTTTTGCTTAATGGAGATAATGTTGTCATTAGCTTCACCTCTCCACTTAAAATTTGATGACCTGGGCATTCAGTGAATATAACAGGGTACGTGTCGAACTTCAGTAATTGTTTCTGAACTTGGTATTAGTAAGAGCCAAGTCCATTCAAAGATGCATATAGCAGATGAAGCATAATTTTCAAACTAGAGCTGAACACTGAAAAGTTTCTGAATGAAAGATGTCAAAAATGAAAAATGTACCCTCGACACATACATCTGTTTCAACAAGTTTAATTCAGAGCATCCTGGATTGACCTTAGATATTGTGTTGGTGTTGCCCAATTATTTTATGTATTGGTAACGCATGGGAATGAATGGGAAATGTCAAATATTGATCGTTTAAACCACAAATCAGACAGGTCGCTGCATATGTACTCTGCCTTGCTTTTTTACTTTAAAAAATTGTTTTTATGGTAATTATAACCTGACATATGGTCACATTGAAAGCATTATATTTGACAGACATCTCTATTAGTTTTTTTCAGAGAGAGATAGAAGGTAGCAAGTTTGGTGCAAGTGCAAAGAGGATGAAGCCTTGAGATCTTGGCAAACATATCACGCGGAAATTTGGACCGATAACCGCCACTTGTTTTTTCTTTGCTCTAGTGAAGACACTTAAAGCGGCTTCTTTTGGATTGTAACGGGTCATGGCCGTTTCGTGTATCTGTCTTGTTATGTTATGTTTATATATTGTTCTGAATGTGCTAATTCTGGCTGCATGCCTCGTTGCCATTTTCTTGCTTGAATAATACCGTTCTAAAGGGTGTGTTTGTGTGTTTTTGCTACTTTAGTACATGTAATTTGTTTTAGATGAGCCGGGCACCATGATGTTTGCTTTGCTTGCCCATCGTTTGATTAATAATGTTGACAGGACAAACGAATGCACCATAGAAGGACAAATGAGCAAGAAGTGGGTGCAAAGAAGTTCTGTTCTTTTAGTTGGTTTGGAACAAATCAAACACAACATAAATTTCGGATTTCAAAACAAAAATATGCATTGAAAAATGTTTTGGTTATTTTCGGATCCAATTGTTCGGTTTGTTCTGCTGCATGGCTCGGTTTTCCCAATCTGCTGAATTGTTGGACCTACGATCAGATGGGAAAACGCATCATCAAGCCAGAACGCCAGATTGCATTAAAAATTAGTCCAGGAACCTACTGATCAGATGTTTATGTCCATCAACAAGTCAATGTCAAGTTAGGGACTCCCCGCAAAAAAGAAATGTCCAGTTAGGGACATCTCTGTAACCAAAGTGTTGTACAGGGAAACATTGTTCACATACACACAAAAAAGGCAATTGGTTGTGCAGGGATAGGTAAATATAGACACACTGACACACACACACATAACCGGATGAAGAGATTAAGCACAACACAAAGCCCGAATGCACAATACTCGTCTCAAACCCTAGCTAAGCTCTGCAACTGCTTCCAATGTTGTCGTCCCCGTTTTGAGCTAGTTGAAGACGGAGGGATTGGTGGTTGCGCTGCTCACCTGGACTTCCAGCACCTCTAGCTTCCTCTCCAGGCTGTCCAGCTTCTCGTTCAGCGTCGCCAGCTTGCTCTTCGTCGTCGCTTCTGCAGCAACAACAAGCACAACAGGTTAGCAAGGTTATATAGTCGTCCTTGGTAATCTGCATGATAACTCTTATTCTATTTCTTTCATGCCCGAAATGCATGTATGGACGTATAGTCGTGCGGCCTCGCTATATATATCGAGAAGAGTTCAAAGCTAGAAAGTGACGCTGCTCTGATTCTTCTTACAGGTTAGCATGCTAAAGGATATGAGTTGCCAATGCACATGGACACGGCAGCACTTCAGGCATATGACCATATCCGCGAACGCACTCGTGGGATAAAGTGGGGTTGATAGTAAAAAAAAAAGTGGTTTTCAAGTTTCAACAGCTCATTTCATGGTTTTTCGGGTCAATAAGCAAATCGGGCTGCTAAGCTAGGCCTCCAAAATCTGGAAAGAACTTTTATTTGCAGGGGAAGCAGAGCTATTGGCCTATTGCTTGGACAGAAGCAAAATCTCACAGAACTCATTTCTTGAGAATGGAAGCTCAACCCCCAGGCATCCCACAAATTTATGCAAATCCGTGCATTAGAAGGATAAACTAAAATGTACTATTACCAAAATGGCATCCTGTTGCTTGTTTTTACGGAAGTGCTCTCAACCCTCAGATCCCATGTTGCAACCGGCTGGCTGTAGAGTCCAATTTATTTCCAGAAAACACTTAGCCACACAGAGCATTGATCGGTCATCTTCGGTTCAAAGAGACACATGATGATGGCCAATTTATGCATCGGCGACACGAAGGAGACTGACACGACAAGGCCGCGAGCAGAACTCCCAAGGTCCGGAAAGATGCACGAACTGGTGCATATCAATCTATTGCGCGCAATCAGACCAGAGTTGGATGCAGTAGTAAGTAGCAAGGAATCATTCAGCTGCTTGGCCAGAGCATGACTCTACCCAAATCGACCTATCTAGAGCAGATCCGGTTCGACCCTACCGCGGCGAGCGAGCAAGCGAATGCGGAAACGGATTTGGGGATCTGGGGAAGGGGACGGACCGAATCGGAGGAGGAAGTCGAAGAGGCGGCGGACGTTGAGGGAGATGTTGGAGATGAACTCGCGGTTCTCCCAGTCCGCCTGCACCGCGATGCCCACGTTCACCGCGCTCCCCATCCCGCCGCCCGCGCGCGCCATTTCCCCCTTCTGTTCTGCTGCTTCTTCTTCTTCCACTGTTCCTCTCGCTCGCTGGCTGGTGCCACCCACTACGAGTCTATGGAGAAGTCGCTGCCTTCAACTTCTACGCTACGGTTCGGTTGGGCTTTTGGGTTGGGCTTTTCGTCCAATGATACTGGGCCCTGCCTTATATCAACCGTCGACAATGCGGTGCATCGCACGGTGTACTTTATTTCAAAAAAAACAAAATAGTTTTTCTCAACAACAAAAAACTAGTTACCACTATGCCTCAAGGAGCTGTTGAAAATAGTAGCGTGGCCTTTTGGAGACCGAGCTCTAAGGGGGTCCTTTAGAAAAGTTCAAAACTGCTATTTAAAAGATAAAAAAAATCAAAAAATCTTAGATGTAGATAATACCCAATTACCCATGTATTCGAGATCTTGATGTTCCATGGATTAACTCATAAGTTCTTGTGAGTTCCGCAAAGAACTTCCATCTTCTTTCAATATTTATTTTTTCAACATTGAATACAACACACGGAATCCAAGTATTGTCTACGGAAAAACTCTTCTTAATGCAAATATTAATCCATAGCGGTTATCATTAATCATCAAAAAAAAAATATGGGGGCTCCATTGCACTTTATCACACTCTATTCTTAAAATATTTGAAGGCAACACTCTTTGATCTACCAACATCACACGCTAGACCTAAATTTTTCATTAAGGGTGTCCTTCTCGGTTATGATGATCAGGAACGAAGACAAAGAATTGTGTAAATAGGAGGAAGCAAACTGGGAGTCCGGGACCCAAGCGAAAAAGGGGATGAAGAGCCAGTCCATGTTTGATACCCACTTTGAATAATTCTATACAACCCTTACTAAAAAATATAGACTATTAATCCATATTTATCCGTAGTCGTGAAGTCTGACACCAACACTTTCTTTACCTCAGTAGCCGCCTCACCACTTGCCTCGAATAACAATAGCACGTCATCCACGATGAGAAGGTGGTTTACCGCCGGGGCAGTAGGATCCAACATGATACC
Organism: Poa pratensis; assembly: GCA_947311845.1. Lineage (NCBI taxonomy): Eukaryota > Viridiplantae > Streptophyta > Magnoliopsida > Poales > Poaceae > Poa > Poa pratensis. The sequence continues at coordinate 14,443,098 of CAMZMU010000063.1, forward strand.
ATTTAGTGTTGATGACTTGTCTCTAGATAATAGGAGACAAGAAGGGTTCTCTATTGCTAACAAAAACAAGTACGGCACAACATGCTGCACTCTTGAGGGGTGAAACTCCTCTTCCTCCCCATATATGCCAGCAACATATGCATGTCTAGTTTTTTTTTTTTTTTGAGCATCACATATGCATGTCTAATGTGTGCGGTGATCATAGATGGGCCTCCGCAACGTTTTTTTTTTTACCGTAACTAGCGTATTTCGAAGTACGATGACCAAACTACTTGGGCCATCAAAGCCGTCCCATTCCGATCGTGTGTGACTGCTGAACGGAACAGAATCACTGAACGCCGGCGTGATTCGCTGTTGATCAGTTGTAACCAGGCAGCTGCGCCTACCGGAGAAAAACACGCCGCGCATCCAGCTGAGCGTACGACGCAGCACGCCGGCCGCATCGCGTCGCTGTTTCCCCAACCGCAACCCCTAATCCTGAGGCCCGCACGCACCGATTGCCCGTGTTTCTGTTGCGCTACTTCCTTTCTGTTCGTCGTCTTCTTATCACTTCTACCAGGTACAAATCAGGGCGTGGGTGTTTGTGGACTGTGGACGCGATGGAGGGGGCGGCACAGAGCATGCAGGCGCTGGTGTCGGCGGTGGGCGCGCTCCCACGGGACTTCGTGCGGTCCGAGCACGAGCCGCCTCTGGAGATCCCCGTGATCGACATGTCCTCGCCCTACGCCGGCTGCAGCATGGCGGACGCCGCACGGGAGTGGGGCATCTTCCAGGTGGTGAACCACGGCGTGCCGGCGGAGGCCGTTTCCGAGCTGCAGCGCGTCGGGCGCGAGTTCTTCGCGCTGCCGCGGGCAGAAAAGCAGCGCTACGCCATGGACCCGGCCTCGGGGAAAACCGAGGGCTACGGATCCACGCAGCAGCGGGACGCGCCCGACGGCAAGAAAACGTGGGCCGATTTCCTCTTCCACAACGTCTCCCCTCCAGCCGCCGTCAACCACTCCGTCTGGCCGGAGAACCCCGTGGGGTACAGGGAGGCCAACGAGACGTACTGCGGTCACATGCGGCGTCTGACGCGGACGCTGTTCGAGCGCCTTTCCGCGGAGCTCGGGCTGGAGGAGGGCGCCATGGCGGAGGCGTTCGGCGGCGAGGACGTTGTGCTGCTCCAGAAGATCAACCACTACCCGCCGTGCCCGCAGCCGGAGCTCGCGTTCGGCGTTGCGCCGCACACGGACCTGAGTGCGCTCACCATCCTCGTGCCGAACGAGGTGCCGGGGCTCCAGGTGTTCAGGGACGGGCAGTGGCACGACGTCGAGTACGTTCCAGGCGCCCTCGTCGTCCACATCGGCGACCAGATCGAGGCAAGCTTGCACTACACTGACTGCTCTCTCTCTCTCTCTCTCTCTCTCTCTCTCTCTCATCCACTGTTTGTGATAGATCATGAGCAACGGGAGGTACAACGCCGTGCTGCACCGGACGACGGTGAGCAAGGAGAAGACGCGGATGTCGTGGCCGGTCTTCGTGGAGCCGCCGACGGAGCTCGTCGTCGGGCCGCACCCGCGGCTCGTCACCGAGGAGAGCCCGGCCAAGTACAAGGCCAAGAAGTTCAAGGACTATAAGTACTGCAAGATCAACAAACTACCGCAGTAGTTAATCATTCGATCGACTGGTCGATCGTGTATTTCACGTCGTGGGGTTTTACCGTGATCAAATGTACCAATATCGAAATTCACCTCTGTAAAGATTCATTTGGAGATATTTCACTAAGGCTGTGTTTGGATGTTGGTATTCAACCTTGGAATTGAATTGGAGGGGGGAATACTAAATCAGAGATGGAAATGAATTGGCCTCCAAGTCCAAATCTATTGTTTGGATGTGCATGGTATTTTCTGTTCGAATCAAATGATTGGATTCAATTCCAAATCCTGTTTGGATGTACATATTGTGGAATTCGATGTTTTTTTGAGTTTGGACAATATAAAGTTGTATTCATGTATGGGAAAAGTTTTATGTATATATAATGTTTATATATTATTTTTCACACATAGTAACATGAAAAAAATTCAAATAAACTCTCAAAAATAACACAAGGAATACAAATCATGGAAAAATACATATGGAAGAACAATTGCAACATGGATAATGATTTCGCTTACACCTAGCACAAGTGCATAAATAGTTTATGTCTCTTACACATAGCACACACATAGCACAAGTGGATAGTTCAAACAACAAACTACATTCAGTTCATAACAACAACCACACACATGATAGTACCATCAAGGCAAGGTCAAGAGCCATGGCTTCCTTAAGTCCACCGGGAGCGCCATGAGTGCCTCAAACAACCTCTCATCTTTAATCAACTTACCATATGCTATCAGCATATCACCATCTGTTAACTCTGGTATGTTCTTGAGTGCATCAAGGATTTGAGTTGGAGGAGTAGCCTTTGGCATAGGAAGTGGCGCGGTTGTCTTCAAAGCATCTCCGAAAGTTGTTCTCATTTCTCCCATCATGCACAATATAGCCTCCCCGGTGCGCTGCCTCTTTTGAGGCACCGCATCTGTAGTTTCTTCAGGAACTAGTGTGTCTTGTTGTTGAACACACTCACCTCCTGTCCTAGCACCTACACCAGTCGCATGGTCTTTTGAATAGATGGTGTTCATAGCCTCCCAATTCAGCACTACCTTGTTCCTGTAGCTACTTGCAGCCTTGTTAGCCTACACAAAACACACATACGTTAGAGATGATAGTGAAGTTGCAAAAGTAAACATAACAAAAATTTATCTTTAAGTACCTCCACATATCTAGACCACACTTCATCACTCTCAACCGACACCATGTTTTTTTCCCAATCCCATCCAAAGCCACTCTGAGCAAGTATCTTGCTAATGACCTCATAATGCTTGTCAAATGTTTTAATTCTTGCCGTTATGTTGACCTTCGTGATCTCAATATCACATGTCTCTTTGATATACCTAATGCAAGCATTGTACACATGTGGCTTCCAACCATTTTGAGCATGGTCACCAAGATTGTGATTCTCAACAAGTACCGTCATCAAGGCCGTGTCCATCTCAGGACTCCAAGGTTGGTAAGTCCTAGTAGCTTTCTTTCCTTTTGTTCCTTTTGGTTCAGCCATGCTTCTAAATAAAATAAATAGATAACATACAAGTAAGGACAAAAGAACAAGTAAGGTAAAGCACATATATATTAATTTAAACATGAGGCATGTACAAAAGCACCATCACGGTCAGCTATGCTATCACAAAAATGCCACCGTTAGCAAGCTACCACAAAAGAAAGGGGTACCATCACCAAGCTAGCAGACAAAAGGGCACCGTCAGCTAGCTATCTACATCACTAGTTATCTACTCCATCTCTAGTTAGCAACCAACTAGTTATGAGACATGGTGTATCTACAACATACACACAATTCGCAAATTAATTTCAAATGTGAAATCTACTTCAAACATGAACATGCAACACATATGAAACAAATGCTGTCATTTACACACAGGTATACATCAATCTATGAGTAAGAAATTTTTATACCTGCACTCAAGCTCTGCTGCCACTAGAGTAGGAATCCTGCAAGCAAAGGGACTTTTTTTAGTCCAAATAACAAACAAATAAAGCTGCTGGAAAGGGCTTCGGTAGAGGCAGAGAAGAAATTAAGAGGGATATGGCTGCTGCTCGGAAGTGCTACTGGGAAGGGGCTAACGTGGGAGAGAGGCAGGGAGAGGCCGGATTTGGGGAATAAGGCTCCCACCACCACTCTTGTTGTCTCCGCCGTGTTCCCTTCCGCACCGTGCTTCCACATCGATCTAGGGTTCGGGGTGAGAGGAGGGCGACCAGGGGGAGGCCAAGGGAGGGGAGGGAGGGCGACGGGAGGAGAGGGAGGGGATGAGGCCGGTTGGGGAGGAGGACGGCCGGGGAGGAGAGAGAGGGAGCTTACCAGCCGCCCCCGCCGGCAGGTGCGCCAGGAGAAGGAGAGGACTCGCGGACGAGCGAGCGAGCGAGGCGAAGGCTCGCACTCGTTTCTGAAGCGATATGGAGGTCGGGGGCTCCGTATTCGCTCACTTGGGTGGACACGGGCGGGGGGGGGGGGGGGGGGGGGTGCGCTTGGAATTGGGCCATCGTTTCCATGTCCGAATACTACAGCACCCAAACAACAGAAAGCGGGCATGGCAAATTCCAAAAGGCCAATTCAAGGGCCGAATACCAACATCCAAACACAGCCTAATACTCTGTTCGTTCTTGTGATCATATATTCCTGCGTATAAGTTGGGATTTTACTCTCTCTATTTTTAGAATCGGTTTCTTCAGGGGAATTTTTGGAATTATTATTGCTTCAGTTGGGATTTGGATTTTGCTTCTTTTTTCCTTCTTGGTTGAGGGAAATTTGGGTCTTTCCTCCTCCTTATTTTTTACTTATAAGAGGAGATTTGGGCTTTTACTCAGCCAGCAGATCATGGGCTGCTCTTTTGTGCTACATAGCCGGAGTGTCTTCGATCTGGGTTTTCTGATGCAATGGCCACCAGAGGCTACGAGATGTTCAAAGAAAAGAAAAGAAAAAGCCAACGAGCCACAAGGATCGCAAAAATGAAAGAAAAAACAGCCTCAACTGATAATCGAGGAGTCGAGGACCTTTCAAAAATCTGAATGTGGACAACGTTCCAACTTACAAACTGGAGCTTATTCTCTGACCTAGCTGGGCACAAAGTCACCTCACTTTGGGCCACTGCAACACGGAGCCCATCATTTGCAGGGTCCATACGTCAGTGACTCAAAGTCAGAATTTCTAAGTCAGAGAATCTCCACCGCTTACAAACCTTTAGAAACGTAGGAAACCTAGGGTAAAGATTTTTATTGCATACATATCACACTTTAAGCACAATCTACAAAAGTCGGGGACATGCTTTTCAAATTTAAACATTAACTTTCAGTTTACATAAACAACAACAGGTTAGGGCTTTCCCTTTTTTTTGCAAGGAATGGAATTCAGCTACATTCATCTAAACTTTGCCTTCAATGTCATGCAGCTCAACTTTGAAATGCAAAATGATAAAATTATAGCGCGGGGGGTTCATTTTTAAGGATTTTTTAAAGTAAATTCTCAATTATTGCTATCTTGAATTGGAAAGATGATTAGTTATTTGTGAGTAACTACTCATCTAATCAATGTTGTAACCATGAGCATTTATGTCCCAAGTTATCCTCAAAACTTGTATATCGGTCACCACGAAAATATACACGTAATAAATAAAAGAATGTCGCTAAACTCAAGAATATTATCTAGCATTGAAATCTTAAGTTAGTTTTCTTGTACAAAACATGAATGTGATTAGTGATTGTGAACTAATTACTAGTACTTACTTCTATCCATAATAAGTTTCACAATTTTGACCTAAGCTCGGTTCAAAACTGCGTGATAGGGGAAAGGTGTCCGATCTTTTGATGAGATGAAGATATATATACGTCGATTATGGTGGATTTCGACCTTGACAATCCGACTTCCACGTACAAGTACGCAGCGCCTATGCAATTGCTAATTAAACCAATCTCCGGGAGTTACCAGTCCTGCAGAAGCACTATCGGCCTGACCTGCAATTGAGGAACAAGTAAGAACCAATAATGCAATTAGAATTGTGGATAAAGATGAGCTATGTTAAGAGGTGGGATTCTGCAAGTGCGCAGTACAGGAGGTCTATCCGACACTCGTGCCTATGGCAAAGACTAGCAAATAGCAGAGTACTTTTTAACTAAACAAAATCCAAATCTAAACGATACCCTAGGGGCTGTATTTATAGGAGGAAAGAGGGGATTTTCGTCCTCCCTTGGTAGGTTGGGCCGAAAACCTTTCTAAGTCATTTTCTCCTATTAATACGGACTCTAAAAACTGCCCATAAAGGGTATGACGAAAATACATGGACCTGACCCCAAAAACAAGGTGGCGCATCACCTATGTAAGGTTTTGGACGAAAATAATACAATGGTATCTTGTATAATTCGTCCAAGGCTTCGTTTGTCATTACGGTGACTTCAAAGTCCTGAAATCTCCATCCATAGCATCAACATCTCCATCATGTGCACTCTTTCTGCCATCTCCATGCGCGTGCATGCTACTAAGTTTGTCCAGCATCATATTCTCATCTATATTAGGAGTAGCTTGTAGAAACAAAAGTACCTGTTGATGTAGTTCACGTGCACGAGCTCTAGTTAATTATAGGTCCTTATATTTGTGGTGGTGTAGTTGGTATGTATGCATCTTAGCAAGGATATCCTCATCACTTCGACACTTGTTTTGAATCAGAGGGAGTAGCTTATTTGTATATATTCTAGTAGTGAAAGTGTGGAGTCTACCTTGTGAAAGTGTGAATGAGGTAATCAACATAGCTATCGTAGAAATAAGAAAATAAAAAAAGTGTGGACTATTTCAAGGACTTAACTTCCAAAAAATGCCATTTGAATATACTTGAATCCAAATAGTCATATCATTAACGGCTTCATATATCAAAATTATACCTTGTCCTCTCAAGTGTTTTTCTAGTGTTTAGTGACTACAAATTGAGGGACTACTGCGTTTCTGAAGTATTATACATGCATTTAGTCCACGCGTTTCATAGATCCATATATCTTGACCAACAAAAAAAGAACAACAACGTCAGGATTAATGAAGGTTAATGATCTTCATAGTTTGTTTCATCACTTCAAATATTGAACTGAGTATAGTACCTCCATATTATGAAGAGGCGTTGAAGCCACAACTATGCTCTTGGTATTGTTCTATCATTGCTCAAATAGGATAGGGCTCTAGGCCTCGAAACAATCTACTTTCACACCCTTTTGGCCTCCTTTGTCAGCTTGGCAGTTCATAGTGTCTATCGGAACTTCCTCTAATTAATCTGCAAAGAATCGATCGACAAGAAGAGATCAAGGAGAGAAAGGGAATCTTGAAGAGAAGGGTCCTAAAATGCAGTTCACCTCTAATCACATGTCGTCGGGCACATACAAATATATCTTCAAGGATCCGAACTTCCACATCACCTTATCATCCAAATTGGTATCACCTTATCTCTTTACTTTCCTAGGTCACCTTACTTGTGCTTGTTCTCCCATGTAGGTTTTTCAGTAGTTGTATTAGAGAAGTTCCAATTGCGCAGTAATAATAAAATAAATATTGAGTTAGGATGTGCTAGTCATCTCGCCTTTTCCCTGCAAATTTGAACCTTCATGTATCACATCTAAGACACCATATCTTGACGGGGTGCCATGAATTACCCTCATAATGAATTCTCTCATGAGTTAGTTTGTAATTTTGAAAGTAAGTTTGGAGTCATTGCAAATCTTACTTTCCATAAGGTAGATAATGTTTTTGGGAACAACTAATTTTTTTTCCATTACAAGAGTTTCAACAACAGATGACTAGACCAATCACATTATCACACTAAGAATGTTATAAACCAACGGGAGCCCTCGGCAAGACGGGATTTAATTACCAGATTAAAATGTATATGCTAACTATACATTCTTACTCATTGGAAATCCCGGTGAACTATTTGGTCGTATATAATAAATGGGTTTTGCCTACCTTAATCAGTAAAAAAACCAAAGTATTTCATTTTTCTATAGAATCGATAGAATTCAATTTTTATTACACAACACTGTCCAACACCTACATCAGACACACACCCTCAACCTCCATTAAAAGGATTACTATCTATTACAACGGATAGATGCAACAAAAGTTACAAAAAAAAGGAAGTTATGTCTGTGAATGGTGTTATTGTGGCCATAAGAATGTATTATATAGTAATATTACAATGCAAAATAGTGGGGTGCCATGGGGGTAGTGGTGCACCAACATCCAACCATTGGATGTACTATAGGGAATATGAGATGGATTCTAATGCAAACGGAAAAGGTTGATGGCTGTCACACCGAGAGCACAAAAAATGCATGGTTTATGATTGTTCTATCTCCTATCCATCTCCTTTAGACATTTCCAGATACCATGGAGAGAAATGTTGTATGGTGTTGGACCATGGACAAAATAAATAAAGTATGAACCACCACCACACTCTTATGCACATGAATTGTTGTGTGACTATGGTGCTTGGTAAACGCAGCCATTCCACTACCTTTATGAATTTCACCTCTAGACATGCCTAATGGGTGTGGCTAGCTAATACATGCAAAAAGGAGTCAAGAAAATGAACGGCCGGTTTAGTTTCCACCCGTGGAAATGTCTAATGGATGTGGATGTGTTGTTGGAAATGTCTAATGGATATGGACGGCAACACATGAGTCAAAAGAATGGACGGAATCTGCCCGCCGTTGCATGCACATACGGGTTTGCTAAGCATGAATTCATCAAGAGAGCACATGATCGCTTTATCAAACGGTGGGCACCATATGCAGCACTACCCCCCATGGCACCAAATTTGCGTCGCTATTAAAATAGTATAATAGAGTTTACCAAAAAGTATGATATATTAGCCATCATTCCTTGAATTTGCTACGAGGATTTCTATCTACTACAACTCGAAAAACACACTGAAAGTATTTAGTTGACAAATAAATTTGTGTCCATAAATTGTGTTGCAAAAAAATACACTGACAGTAAATTTGGAGTAGTTTTTTTTCCATAGAAATATTTTTTTATGCCACATGGTTGCATTACAATGACATAAATTATTGAATGTTCTAGTCAAATTGTGTGAAACAAATATTTTGTACCACAGTCAACTTTTTTTGCAATATGATAAGCATTTTAATTATTTCAACTACTAACAATAAATTAATTTTATTATAATAGACATTTATTACAAAACAGTTGGGTTTAATTTAATAGAAAACCATTTCATAATTAACTTCCCTCTAGTGCTCAACTTCGTCTTCTTTCCTTAGACATGTCTGAATTTATTTAGCTTATCTTATGTTTTGTTGTGTATTAATATGTTCCTTGTTTATGTTGTTTTTCATGAGTATAGTTTTACTAATGTATTTATGTTTTCATCTATGTATGTTGCTCTCTCCCACACGCGTTATCTTCTAGAAGTCACGTTGATTAAGTACGAACCAAAAATAATGGACAACACTTATTTATACAAAACATTTATACTTCTTATTCTGTTACAAAAGTAACCCCTCCCATTTTTCCATAGTATATAACTTTACATAATATCTTAATTTGTTATTTTCTTACTCAATATACGACATAAACTACATATTTTGTTGGTACTATTAGACTCAAAGTTCAATGTTATAAAACTTAACTGATTATTACTAAAAATACAATAAATATGAACTCTATTTATCATGGATTTTTAACTTTAGTATTTGACTTAGCAAAATTGAACTAATTCCATGTAAATCTAGGAAAACAGAAAATAATTAATAAACAAATTAAGCTCTCGCACTAGTTTATGAGAGTTAGACATCTAGTGTTTTTATAATTGTTTGTTTATATACATGTATCTTTAAATATCTTGATAGATAGATTTTGTTAAGTATCTCCATATATAGACGATTTACGCGTTGGTTTAACAAAAGTTTCCATTTCCGTGACCTTGGTCCGAACCATCTGAAGAAATGTTTCCGCTTTAAGAACCTGGGAATTGCCCGGAAGAGGCGGCTATTATAACATTCAAAATAAAAGAGAAGGGCACATAATAGGAGCTAGCAAGCTAGCCATGGCTATGCATGCTCCACCACACTCCCATCATTCTATATACCAACTCTCACGTAACAACAACCAGTGAACGAATCAAGCAAGAGCTGCTAGCTAGTCATGGATACGGAGGTAGCTTCCAAGCATAAGCTTTCCATGGCCATGTTCTTCCGTCCTTGTGCATCCATTGTACTAGTTGTGCACCCAGTCCTCGCGTCCACGTCCAGTCAAAGGCTGTCCTCCATTATCAACATCTTGTACCTGTGACAATGTCATCCTTAATTGTCATCGGTAATGATAATCGTCAATGATACTACAAACCATTCAGGATTCCTTTTTATATACTCCGTATGTTCGCCGATAATCAGTCGATATTACTATTTGCTAAATATTGTCCGTAACTTTGTGTGTTTTTGTAACGGCCAGGCCACCTGGCTGCTAGTTTAGGACTGTACCATGTATTTTTGTACGGAGTACTAATCCCATGCTAGTTCGACAACACGGATCCTGATTGACCACGTAATTACTGCCATGGCAGCGTGTCCATCTGCCACACTTCTATATATAACGTCGCCGTACGCGCTTCGACGTACTGGAACATCGGAACAGCAAGATCGGAGAACTTGCCTGTGACAAGATGGTTAGGAGGGTGGTTGTACCCTCAGCCCACCAGAGTTCAAACCCCAGGTTTAACGTTGATGTTTCTCATTTAGACGGAATATTATTCAGTGGTGAGCGTCTTCTGGACGAGGTCGAGCGTGCTCGGCAGAGCGCGCTTGGGCGCTACCGCGGGAGCCTATCCCGCCGTATGCCCACGAGCCCGGCGTGGAGAGGAATGCCCTGCTACCGGCCTCCTGCTCCGGTGCCGGAGGTGGTGCGGAGGACGTACGAGCGCGCGTGGTTTGACGTCCCTGACCCCGACGAGGATGCGTACGCCGCAGGGTTGGCGTGGGGATCCGCGGCCGTACCTCCACCAGTCGCCGCCGCCCCTCCCGACGAGGAGGATGACGGCGACTATTTCGACTGGAGCGACCATGGGGAAGAGCGCGGCGGGCCGCGGATGCAGGAGGCCATTAAAGCCTCCTTCCAGTCCGTCGACGACGACCGTGTACAGCGAGTCAGAACTGCCTGCCAGCTCAAGGCGAAGGAGGCTTCCGAGCTGGATTGGGCGCTGAAAGACTCATCCTCCATGGATCTTGCCCTCCGCCGCAAACGTGCGCGCGAGAACCGGGCGGCCGTGAACGGGGCTGGCTCCTCCCGCCGTTCCCCCTAATCCTACGGCCTCCGAGCCAGCAAGTCCGTTTATGTAGTCGGCGTGGATTCCAGATGGCTATATATGCTCGTGTCGGCGTGGATCAAATTAGCCCCGGATTTGAATCACTCGAACTTCAAATCCCTGGAGGTGATGATGAGAGGACACTGGGAGATGTCCAGGGTGGACTCATTCTATGGCCCAAGAAATACATCGTGATTCCAGGTTGGACGGCGCCAAGGCCACCATCGCCTCCAAGTCCACATGATGACGACTTGGATGACCACCACAACACGAGTCCATCTCGATCTTCGCCGCCGCCTCAGTAGACTCCTCAGCCGTCTCCTCCGCCGCTGCCTCAGCAGACACCTCAGCCGTCTCCTCCGCCGCCTCCGCCCACTAGGAGCAACCAGTCGACGAAGACCGTCCTTTCGTCACTACTGGGTTTCCGTCGCGACCGATCGCCGGTACCCCGACAAGAGCCCCTCCCAAAAGTACCGAAGGTTACTCCCCCGAGACCTTGGGACAGGACTGTAGAGGAAAACGCCGCGGCCGTGGCAGCCGACGTTAAAAGACAGATGGAACCGAAAGAGCCCCCGCCGAAGCAAGTATATACGGCAGATTAAAAAAAGTGGGCTACGGATTTTCTTAATCATCCATCGCAAGTCGAGATAAATAGGAAAGATGACTATGCACGCTGTCTGGGTAGAATTCGCTCCAGCAAGACGACAAGTACTAGTGACAGCAGGAAAAGAAAAAGAGACGTTGCCCAGCTCGGAGCACAGTCAAAACAGTCGATCTCCCCGCTTAAGGTGACCACTGATAAGGGCTCCGCGCGCGCGGCGGACACTGATGATTTAGCCTACCGCGCGAAATTTGCTGCAGAAGTTGGTATGTCACTTTCTCAACTGGATGCACAAGAGCTCCCCCCCCTATATGCATGTTGATAAATGGACCTGGAAATACGGGAAGTCTCTAGTGCCACCTAATCAGATCGAGTTTCTACCAACACAAATGCGAAGACTGCATGACTGGTACATGGATGTCACAAGGGAAGGTCGAAAAGTGCTCCTTGTGCAAGTTACAGAAGAACATTACATAGGTAAAGACGAGTTACATGTTTATCTTGAAGAACTCTATCAGTTATACCAGCTTGACTCCCTGGACTTGAGTATCATCGGTACCTATTGTCTGTAAGTGATTCAATTCATTTATTTCTAAAATAAAGTCTATAGCTCAGCTCGGTCATTGCTTGTTCTAATTATGATCACTACGCTATTATGCAGAATGAAGAGTGATGAATGTGACAGAATGAGATATTTGACTTTGGGTTCGTTGACCCGGTCTGAATTAATGAAAAATTGCTACGGGATTACCCCGAGGAAACGAAGGCCAACTTGTTTAGGTTCATACATAGACAAAATTATAAAAGGAAGACATTGTTTCCTTACCACTTTAGGTAATTCAGGTAATTAAGAGTGTTACTGTCTTGTACACATTAATTTTTGCTTACTCGATGTTAAGTGTAACTGATTAGTTACTGACATATATAAACGTGCACAACGACCATTACATTCTGCTAATCATTCAAGTTGATGATGCAAGAGTTGACATCTTCGACTCATTGGGGTGGCCCCAAGAGAGGTACCAAGTAATTATAGATGTCCTCCAAAGGTATTTTCTATCGTACTATATCGGTCTCTTTAATTTGTTCAATTCTTGAGATATCAAGTAACTAATTAATAACTCATTTATTCATTTGTTTGTCGGGCAGCATTTGGAAAGAATTCAGAGCGAGGACAACAGGTCAATTTAAAGAGGTGCTTAGTTTTTATCCTGACAAGGTAAGTAGTACGAGCTAGGTTCGCGCATATTTTTAATTCAAATTTTAATACCATCATACCATGCTTGATTATTATTTGATTGAAATCTATTCTCGTAAAGAACTGCGAGAGGCAGCCACCGGGGACCAATTTGTGTGGATACTTCGTGTGCCAGTGGATTCGCCGGGAGGTCAGTGAGCGGAACCCACAGAAATTTCTAGACGTAAGTGAACAAAATATATTCACAGTTTTATTTTATTACCATCAATTGTGTTGAGTGTCATTCATAATTTCTGTTATGATGATTGATATTCACATTGTTCTCCTTCTTTTATAGATGGATAGCATGCGGAGGAACCTGGAACTAAAGGACCGCTTTCGACCACTTCAAGAGGAAATTGTGGGATTTTTGATGGACCATGTCATAAACCAAAAGGGAAGATACAATGCCATCGACGGGTCCAGGAAATGATCTCCATGTAATCGAACAGACGGGTTCTAGTCCCGGTCGACCTCTATGTAATCGAATACACGGGCTCTAGTCCCGGGTGTAATCGAATAGACGGGATCTAGTCCCGGTTGTAATCGAATAGACGGGCTCTAGTCCCGGTCGAATTCTCATAAATATTTCTTTTATGAATATTTTGATATGCTATATTTATTTTTCTGATTTGTAATTAATTAACCATATTTTTTGCAAGATTAATCGTAGCAATAAGCTGAAAAAACAAAACAAGGCAGAGGCCGCCACGTGGGGACTCTCTTGTACCGGGCCGTATTACAGCCCGGTACAAGAAGTTCTCAGCCACGCGCTCTGCCACAGCCCCACGTGGACCTCTCTTGTACCGGGCCGTATTACGGCCCGGTACAAGAAGTCCTCAGCCACGCGCTCTGCCATGGCCCCACGTGGACCTTTCTTGTACCGGGCTGTAAGCCACCCGGGACTAGAGGGGGAGGCCTCTAGTCCCGATTGTGGCATCCCGGGTGGGCATCCGGGACCAAAGGTCCTTACCACCCGGTACAAGAAGCCCTTTTTCCACTAGTGTAATGTGGTGCCTCGGAAACAACCTCATTTTGATTTTAGTATATAATAGATTCTTGTTGTATTTTTGTAAATAAAAAATTGCTTCGCATGGATAGATAGAATGATACCCCCTCCGTCCAAAAATAAATGTCTCAAGTTTAACCAAAAGTGGATGTATCTATAGATCGTTATTGGACGGAGGAAGTAGATAGAAGAGGCCTCTAGATAGAATGGTCCATCTATGTGACGCTGTAACAGGATTAAACTTTCAAGGCAAGCAAAGCATGGCTTGGAAGAAAGAATCTCACTGCACTTTCAGAGATGACCACCTATCGATCGATCCATATGCATCATGGAGCCCACCGAGACTGTAACTGACAGCCACTTTTGTGCAGGTGACGGGAGAGGAGCCGAACCAGAACTACTTCTCGCTGCTGATGGTGGCGCCCAAGCTCCTCATCGGCTACGCGGAGGGGCCGGAGTACGCCGAGGGATGGCTGATGCGGCTCGCCAGGGTCGTCGCGCTGGTGCCGCCGGGACTGCCGCCGCACGCGCCCCGCCACCAGTCTTGGAGCAGCCTCGCTCGGGCCGCTAAGATAGCTCGACCAGCCATTGTAATTTTGTTGTATGCACGAAAAAGGACTGGAGGAATACATCGAGTTGGTAGTTCAGATTAAACATAATGTATTGCAAAATCCCTAGATCTTAAACCTGTTCTATCGGTTCACTGGTTCTTACCTTTGTATAATAGTGCTTATAAGACATCAGGTGAAAGCTTTAACACGAACAGTGGATTTAGTCAGCCGTCACCAAATGTCGAAACTTCATATGACTGAAATAGATAGGTGACTAACACCGGACCAAGCATGACTAGCACCACTCCAGCTCCACCACCACCCAGGCACACGAACTCTGCTTGGCGTACAGTCTGTCTGTTGATCCTGCATGATCCCAAGAGTTGCCCACCGGAAAAGATTCGGACCTTGGACCGTATCCCTTCCCCGTCTACAGTAGTTGAAGGGCGATTTGTGAGCGACCGAAGGAGATCCACCTCGTCGTCGCCGAATCGGCGGTTGCCTCGCCCTCCGCCGGCCGCTCCGGCGGCGGGAGGACGGGGGAACCCCGATTCGCGACGTGTACATAGTGTAGGGTGTCTTTCGTATCCAGCCGGTGGCGCGGGGGAGGAGATGGCGCGGCCGGTGTTGCTTTTGCAGGTGGTGGACTTCCTCTTCGGCGGCGGCGCTCCGCGGAGTTCTGCTGCTGATCTTCCACCTCAACCGCGCTCGCAGCTCTGCAGAGCTGCCGTGTGCGTTTTCCCCTTCGCCGGATGCCGTGGGACGGCGGATCTGGCGTCGACGTTTCTGTGCAGGTGGCTGATGAAGTTTGGTTCGACGACGACGGCGTCCGCTGGTGTAGGTCCTCTGCGGCCGGCGATCGGCGACTTCCCGTCCGCTCGGGGACTGCTCTCGTTTCAAGGCGTTAAGGAGAGTAGGAGCGGCGGCGCGCCACCGACGGCGCCATGGACGACGATGTGGTCGAGTTACAGAGAGGCTTGGTCTGTAATTTTGTTCTTTGTAGGGACCTTTCTGTAATTTGCTGAACTTGTTTCAGCTCCTTGTACCCGCAAAAAAAAAAGAGTTGCCCACCGAGAAAATGGTAGTTTCAGCATCTCCATTTCCTGTACAAAATGGTAGTTTTCTCGGTGCCCACCGAGACTGTAACTGACAGCTTCTACGCTCAGCTGCTTGGCCGCTCCAGCCCCCCGGTCTGGGGCTTTGACCCGCGACGTGTCCTGGTACGTGTCCCTGGGCTCGACGACCTCGAGGTACCCTTCAACCAGCAGGAGGTCAAAAGCGTTGTGGGCGATGCGCGTTGACAGCAGTCCCGGCCCTGACGGTTTCGGCCCCGCCTTCTACCGCTCGTATTGGGGACCTCATGGAGTTCCTTCAGGATTTCCATTCCGGTGTCACGCCCCTTGAGAGCGTGAATCGAACCTTCATCGTGTTGCTGCCCAAGAAGCCGGACGTGGTGACGGCTGATGGTTTCCGCCCCATATCATTACAGAATTGCGTCATGAAGCTTGTCACGCGCATCCTCACTACTGGCCTTCAGCCTTTTGTTGGGAGCCTTGTCTCGTTCCAACAATCCGGCTTCGTCAAACGGCGCAACATCACAGACAACTTCCTGTACACGCCGACCTCGTCCAGAGCTGTCATGTTCGCAAGACTCATGCGGTTGTCCTGAAGTTGGATTTTCAGAAGGCATTTGACTTCGTCAACTGGCAGGCCCTTGACGCTGTCCTCGAGGCCTAGGGGTTCGGAAACCTTTTCCGCTCTTGGATATCATCCATCCTCTCTATACCGGGAAGACGGCTGTCCTGTTGAATGGGGTTCCTGGACGCTGGATCCCATGCAAGAACGGCCTGCGCTAGGGGGATCCCTTGTCTACGTTCAGTGGCGGAGCTAGCGCTGCGGCAAAGCCTGGGCACAAACTCACGATCGATGATCTATACGTCAATTTAAAGGCCCAAGTCGAGCTGTGCAAGGAAGCATAAGTAGCCTGCTAAGGCCCAAGCGACTGAAGGGGGCATTTTTTAGCCCAATAAGCTATAGCTCGTCGTCTTCAGCGACATATCGCCGTTCCAGCCACCATGTTTGCCTCACGAAGTCACCAGAGTTCATGTATGCAGCGGCGTAGAGCCCGGGCACGTGCCCTAGACGGAGGTATGGTAAAATCGCCCCTGTCTACGTTGCCTTCTAGTGGAAGACGTTGGCACCGACAGCCTGCTGCATCCCCTTGTGGATGACCTCTCGTGCCCCGTTATCCAGTAGGACGATACGCTGATCATCTTACGAGCAGAGGCCTCCCAGCTGCGCCGCCTCCGCACTGTGCTGGATTTGTTTCCTCAGGCGTCGGGGTTGGCAATTAATTACCACAAGAGCACCTTCGTCCCGATCCAGGTGCCAGCCGAGCGTGCGGCCGAGTTGGTGTCCATCCCTGGATGCCGCGTGTTGCTATTCCCACAGACATACCTGGGGCTCCCGCTCTCGGCCGAGAAGCTGACCGCTGCATCCTTGGACTTCCTAGCCGCGCAAATTTGAGGGGCGGATTCCCCGTTGGAGGACATCATTGCTTCCCATTGGTGGGAGGCTCACCTTCGCCACGGCTGTCCTGTCGGCCTCCCCATGTTTGCCATGTCCGCCCACCGCATCTCGAAAGGGGTGCTGGCTAAGATGGACAAGCACTAGTAGAAAACGGCCCATCCGTCCCAGTTCCAGAGGGCCTTTCGTCCCGGTTTTCCAACCGGACTAAAGGGTCGGGACTAAAGGGGGGGGGGGGGGGGGGGCTTTCGTCCCGGTGTCCACGAACCGCGACGGATGAGTATCCACGTGGCAAAGGAGGGGCGCGCATGCCGGGACTAAAGATTTCTGATTTTTGTTTTCTATATACATACGCACACAAGTTGATTTAATGAAATTCTCACGTCGAGATCACGTCAATTACATTGGAGGCATAATATAATTACTAGGGTGATAAAATTCTCCGGTTTTCTTCAGGACCGCCGAGTTCAAAAATCCCGCCATTTCCTCTTGAATTGCTTTTAGGCGTTTCGTTGGTAAGAGCTGGTCCCGCATTCTTTCCATCTAGATCAATATGAATATGTGAGTTTTGTGTAATATATATGAAATCATCATAAAATAAATTATGAATGGAACTCAACACAATATGGTAATAAAAAAATTGCGAATAGTGTATACGTACTTCAGTTGTTCTGGTTTCTCTATTCCGCTCAGTGACAAAAGAGCGTATGTACTCGCAAACGTAGTATGCACATAAATTAGTCCCTTGTGGCTGCCTCAGACACCACTTTACAAAGAATAGAATTTAATCAAAATAATAATCAAACATGATAATGGTATTGAAACTAGAATTAAAGAGTTGCGCGGACATATATATAGTACTACTTACCTTGGTTTCATAAAAATACAGCTTCGGTTTCCATTTCCCTGGAACCTTCACGATGAACCATTCCCAAACCCTGCCCGGCAAAAGAAAATATTTAAAGGAGTTATTAATTACTTGATATCGAAAAATGAACGAAAGAGGTCAATATAGAGCGATAATGATTGAAATTACCTCTGAAGCATTTCTTGCAAGTCGAGATACTCGTCCATATCTTTCCTTAACGAGTCCGAGACTTGAACGACTCCTTGGTCAACTCTAATGACCAGCAGAATCCAGTGAAAACTGCGCACGTTTATATGTCCATGACTTATCGATTACACTAAACATCGAGTAAGCAAAATAGAATGTGTAGAAGGTACAAGAACACTCACTTGTAGTTGTAAGGAAAAAGTATTTCTCCGAAGGTATTTTGTTTCAATAAAAACCGGAGCAAGTTTTTCTCTGTGTCCTCGGGATGGTTCTTTACGGTAACTTCATGAATATAATATGGGTCAATGAACCCAGTGCCATAGAGGCGGCGTTCTCTGCATTCGACAATCTTCATTCTGCATAATAGCGTACAAAAGAATATAGTGAGATAATTACAGGCAATGAACGAGCTGAGATAGAGACTTAATTAAATTGCAGAAATAAATCACTTACAAACAATAGCAACTGACGAGGGCTTTGTCGAGGGCGTCTTGATTGAATAGCTGAAAAATTTCAGAAAACGGAACGTACATCGCGTCATCCGTGAAGTAATGCTCTTTCCTCTATTTTACCCAGAAGACATCATGCCCGGCCTTTGTTGCATTCTCGTACCACCGATGCAATCGGCGCAATTGTTTTGTTAAAGACTCAACCTGCTCAGGTCTGACCAGGGACCTCCCGTAGACATATGTCCATGCATACTGAAACTCTGTGGGGTCGTCTATGAGAAAAGTGTCGTGGTGTACTTCCTTGTCGGGCATCACCTTGAGCGGGGTGATCGACTGATTTGCCTATTCTCCGAGCTGGGCCACTTGTTTCCCGGATTTTGCCGTACGCATCTGCTCCCTCTTTAGGCGATATGCCGCCTCCTTCTCCTGCTTCTCTTGACTAATTGTCTTCTGAAGAACACGATCATAGTCATCTGGCAAAACAGGCGGCTGTGGCGGTCCCCTCGATAGATTTTTCAAACATCTCTCAACTTTTTCCGCTGGTATTATCTCCTTTGGCGGGGGCCTTTTCGGTCCTAATTGTCTTTTCACATCTGCTTGCACCGACGCGTCGAGTTCCTTTTGAGTCAAGTCGTAACTTCTCTTTGGAAGAGGCTTTAGCAACTCGCGTTCCTCTCGAGTTTCCTTATTTTCACGTCTCCTCTGTGTATATGTCGACGGGTAGTTCAGTTTCCGCTTATTAGCAGTGCGCACAATCGACGGACGGGACGTCGCGGGCGATGGACTCACGCTGGGCTCCCAACCGGCGTCGGGGATGGATCTTGAGGTGGGGGGATGGCTCTTGAGGTGGGGGACTGCTACTTGGAGGAGTCGGTGGCCTTGGCGCCAAGTTTGGAAACACGATGTTTTTCTTGTTCCAGAGAGCGATACCCTTCTCGACTTCTCCCAGTGTCTTCTCGCCGTCACCTCCAGGAATGTCAAGTTCCAGATTAGCATATAACGGCACAACTTCATCCACCCCGACACGAGCATAGCCAGCTGGAATCCCGCCGAGATGGTAGCTTGCTCCAGATTGATTAGGTAAAGCATAGCCGACCGCCACCTTGAAGGACATGTTCTTCATTGACAAATGTAGCTCACAGTCTGTCTTCTCCGTGATATCATCCACAGGGTAGTGAGCCACCGGCGGTTCGAATTCCGAATTTTCTAGCTGCGTGGAACCCACGCTGCTTTTCCGCTGATCAGATGGGGCGGCTTCGACTTCAGGACCTTCTAGCTGCTGCTGAGATGCCCTTTGCGACTAATTGAGTCTAGTTGGTCCTGCTGCAGCTGCACCTTGCGTTCCAATGCCGATAACCGGTCTAACTCCTGCTTCTTCTTTCTCTGACAGCTTCTATAAGTATGAGCGTCTTCCGGAAAACCTTGCTTCAAGGTGACACCGGCTTCATAGCCTCGTAATCGTCCAACGTGTTCAGGATTCCCGAGTGCGAGTGACAGCTCGTCTTTCTCTCTGTCTACCACGTACACTCCCCTTCGAACTTTATCTATTGCGTCCACAAGTTCTTGGGTTATATACTTAATTTTGTCCGTCCATCTTCCCTGAGGAACAATCAGCCCTGTCTTTGGGTCCAACCCTGCCCCATGCGCGAACAACCAAAACTTGGACCTCTCGGGCCAGTCCGCTGTCTGTGGAATGATCCCGTTATCAAGCAGTTGTGCTTCAAAGGCTTCCCACTTAGGCACGGCTGCCTTGTAGCCACCTGCCCCCAAAGTGTGGTGATATTCCTTCTTCCCAGCATTTAACTTATTTGTTTTCGATCGGGCCACAGCGGCCTCCGATTTTCTTTGCTTCACAAATGTGGGCCACTGCTGTTGTATCTTCACTAGTGGTCCAGTGAATTCTGGATCTTGTTCCTCCGCATCTACATAAGTTTTCCATAAATTTTTCTTCCAGGTCCGGAATTGTTCGGCCATCTTCATAAGAGTCCACCACTTGACTTTCTCCTTCAACGGCAGGGGTAGACCTGGCGGTAGGTTGACCTTTGTCAAGAGCGTGTCCCAACACAAATCTTTTATTCTCACGTCGACATAAGTAGTTGGCTTGTTGTCGTCTTTCGGCTTATGCCATTCTTCAAGGGTGATCGGGACCAAGTCCCTAACAACAACTCCACATTGATTTATAAATTTACGGCGGCATTCTAAGGGTTCCAGCGGTTCGCCACTATCACTAACTCTGTCGATCACTATCCTTTGACCCTCCTTCAACGGCTTCGTCGGGCCTCGTTTCGACACTGCTTTAGACCCTTTCGACCCTTTAGCTGCGGATCATTTGCTCGATCCGGAGGGCTAAAAGAAAAATGAGTCGTTAATAACTGCAATACAACTCAAATAATACATCTAGTGTGATCGATCAACAGAGGCTTAATATACCTCGCCGGAGTTTGTTAAGGGCACTTCCTCCTCTCTGCAAATTTCTTCTTGCTCAACTCCCTCACCGGAGTCGTTCAGAAATTGGGAGTCGTAATCTTCTCCAGTTACCCCATCTTCTTCACCGACAGGCGCGGATGCACGTCCTGCTATAATCTGAAGCATTCACATTTCACGCTCCTCGTCTCTGGCGGCGACGTCCGGACAAGTTGGATCCATTTGCTCTTCACGCTCCTCGTCTCTACTGAAGGCGTCCGGACAATTTGGATCCATAGCTCAATGTCCCTGCAATCAATTTTGTAAAAAGAATATGAATATCAAAATTTGCATCTTAGCCAAATGTGAATGCAAATTTATAGCAATACTTAGCAAATTTAAATTCAGGAACTACAATTTAAAATTCATAGCAACTACAATTTGATTTTACTTCTATTTGCTCTAACAAATTTACCTAACACTACACATGCATTTAAATTTACCTAACACTACTTTAAACTATAATAGATGGCATAATTTAAATGGTCAACTAACACTAAATTTGCTTACCTAAATTTGCTAACACTAACACTAACCTAAATTTCTAAACCCTAACCTAAATTTGCTAACACTAAACCCTAACATAAATTTGCTAACACTAACACTAACCTAAATTTCTACACCCTAACCCTAGCCTATTATAGTACTAACAACAAGACATAGCACTAACAACAATTACAAAACTACAAATAGCATCTCCTAACAACAATTACATGATTGTATATATAACAATTACAAAATTACCTAACACTAACAAATTTACCTAACACTAAGACATGCATTTCATAACACTCACACCCTAGCTAACTAACCTAGCTAACTAATTAACCTAGCTAACTAACCTAAAATAACATAATTAATTAAACCATGAAAAAAAGAATATAAAAAAGCAATTACCTCAACTCTTGGAGGCGACGGCGGCCGGCAGCGCGTCTCCACACGGACGGCGAGGTGCAGCTCCACGGGCGGGCCACGGCGGACGGCGCGGCTCCACGGGCGGCGGCGCTGCTCCACGGCAGACGTACGGCGCGCGCGGCTCCACGGGCGGCCGCCGTCTTCTCCTTCGCAGGGCGCGCACGCAGCACCACGGGCGGGGCGGGGCAGCACCACAGCGGCAGGGCAGGGCAGCACCACGGCGACGGCGGCGGGGCGGGGCAGCACCACGGCGACGGGCAACGGCGGCGTCACGGGAGCCGGAGAGGAGCAAGAGCGGCGTCGTCGATCGATTTGGGGGAAAACTTTGCTGCGGAACCACCTAAATCGCGCGGAATGGACCTTTCGTCCCGGTTCCAGCCACGAACCGGGACGAAAGACCCTTTAGTCGCGGTTCCAGCCACGAACCGCGACTAAAGGTCCGTCTGGGCCGCGAAATATTTGCGCGCGAAGCCCAGCGGCCGCCAGCGGCCCTTTAGTCGCGGTTCCAGCCACGAACCGCGACTAAAGGATTTTTAATTTTTTTTCCTAGTTTCTTTTTCTGTTTTCTTTTTCTGTTTCTTTTATATACTTTGATTTACATGCTTTTTGAATTTTTTTGCTCTTGTATATATATATATATTTAATTTAAATGTTTCAATATTTCTGAAAATCATATCTTTTTCTTATTTCTTTTATATCTATTGATTTAATTGTCAAAAAATTGGTAATAATTATCTGTTTATTTTAAAAACCTTTTTAATTTTTTTTCTAGTTTCTTTTTTGTTTCTTTTGTATACTTTTTTTCATGCTTTTTGAATTTTTTTTTCAAGTTTCTTTTTCTGTTTCTTTTGTATACTTTGATTTACATGCTTTTTGAATTGTTTTTTCTCTAGTTTCTTTTTATATATATTTAATTTAAATGTTTCAATATTTCTGAAAATCATATCTTTTTCTTATTTCTTTTATATCCATTGATTTAATTGTCTAAAAAATTGTCCATTGATTATTACGTCCTTAACAATATCCCCACACAGTTACATAAAAGGTTTAATAAATTATTACATATCACTAACAGTTTTCATAACACAGTTACATTTCTACATAAACGGACTTGCTGGCTCGGAGGCCGTAGGATTAGGGGGAACGGCGAGAGGAGCCAGCCCCGTTCGCGGCCGCTCGTTTCTTGCGCGCACGTTTGCGGCGGAGGGCAAGATCCATGGAGGATGAGTCTTTGTAACACCCTGAATTTTGGCCTTTTTGAAATATTTCCCAAATAGCATTGTTTCATGATTTCATGTGCATTTGGGTTTAAACCTCCAGGAAATTCTTTTAAAATCTTGAACCTTTGCAAACATGATAAATCAAGTGGGATCTTGTGCTTTCCATTTTCCTCCCACTTGGTACTTGCATTTGGATTTTATCTCTGGATAAATATTTAATTGGGAAATTCTTTTTCCTTTTTAAAAATTACCCTTTTTATTGACCTTACAAAGGAACCCCTATTTTTATGTCTCCAAAAATTCTGCAAAAATTAGGGAACCTTCCCTAGTTGATGTGGGTCACTTTTATAAAAAAATATGGGGCCATGACTTAGGAAAATTTCCCTCCATAATTCTTTTTCCTTTCTGCCTGTTTTCTCAAAACATTTTTAAACCTGTCCAAATTATTTTTCCTGGATGAATCCAGGGCATAGATAGACTCCCCTTGATCCCTCCTACCTCAAGACAAAAGGGCATATCCATCTAACACCATCTACCCCTCCAAAACTTTAAAACCCTTTTTGACCAGTATTGTATTTCACAAAAACTAGTCGGACCAACTTTCAAATTTGAAGAAACTTTAGTCAGCAAAGTTAGAGGATTTTGAATTTGGCACACAGTGGTGAAAACCACACCTCATTTGGAGCACGGAGCTGAGAGAAACGTGTCGATGTCGCTGCTGGCGTGGACAAACGGTGATCACCGCCGGCGAGGCCGTGCCCGACGGCGCCGCCACTTTGTGGTCATCGGCGTTCAGCTTCCCCGCGACCCTAACCAAGCCCAGCACGTTCCCCTCCTCTCCCTGAACCTCTCCGTCACCACGCGTCGCCGGAGGAGAATCCCGCACGCGCCCGGACCGCTAGCCGACGCGCCGTCCAGCACAGCGCCGCCGGGGCCCCGCTCGTCAGCGACCCAGCCGCCCCGAGCTCATCCACTCGCTCCCTCCTGTGCCGCGTGCGCCTTCTGTGCCACCGGTTCGCGACACACCGTCCACCGTCGCCTCCACGCCGTGCGCGACACCTCGCCGCGCCATTACTCCGGCCGCTGCACGGGAACCGTATAAAACGGCCACCCCCGCACCATTCCTTCACCACACCACCTCTCCCACTCCCTCAGTCGCCCTCCACCCCAGCCACGAGCCCAGAGGAGCTAGCCCTCGCCGGGATCGAGCCCTCCCGAGCCGCACTGCCACCGCACCATTCGCTCACCCTAGCCTCCCCCGATCGATTCCTTCCACCCGTAGCCTCCCCAGGTCATGGCGGTGACGATGCCGTGCTCGCCAGGGTGAATGGTGGCCGGAGACGCCGTGTCCATCATCGACCGCAAGCTCCCGCCGCCGGAGAAGACGCACTGGTGCCGCCCGAGCTCCCCATCAAGCTCGAGTGCACCGACGAGCTGCGCAACCTCTCCCTGAGCCGCTCTGCTTCCTTCCCCACCCCTCTGCCTCGCCCTAGCCGCCGCGATTCGACGCCGGTGAGTTCGCCGGAGCATCGCCGGATTTCTTTTATTTTTGCGCGTGAGAAGAAAACGGTTCGGGATCTATGAGTCACTGACAGTGGGACCCACTGTCAGGTTTTTAAACATTTCCGAATCGTTTTTCTGTTTGGATTTTCTGTTTTATTTTTCTACTGGAAATTGGCAGAAATTAAACCAAACTTTGAAATGCCATTTCTCTCTGAAAAATGGTCAGAAAAATATGAAACCAATTTTGTTGGCTTAGTTTGAATTTTCTCTTTCAAATGGAACCAGAAAAGAATTATTTGGAATTATTTGTTTTGGCATTTATTTAAATACCCTAGGAGGGATTTTTGATGCATTTTTGTCTTGTTCTTTTAGATTCGAACCTCTCCGACGGATTAGGAGTTACCTCTGAACCCGAAGGCAAGCCACCAACCCAATTTCAAACTTGGTCGAACTTAGGAAATATTTTGACTGCTGAATTAATATCTGTTGCACCTCACATGTCATATTGCATTTTTAATTATTGCACTCCTTTGTATTGCTTATCCGTGCAACACTCACGTTCCCTAGACAATGGCCGGTGATACCGCCTCAGTCGAAGGAATGGGGGAAATTATTACAACTGTGCGTCTCGCGCTTGCGGGGCTTTGTTTGCTTCTTCTTCGCCGAGGTGAGGAGCGGACGAATGTCGTCTTATGATCCTCGGAGTTGGGGGCATTCGCCAAAAGAGTTATTTGCCTTGTCCCTCCGTCAAATATGGTTGGCATAGACCACCCGGACTGCGACGCTTGGGAGCTGACTTTCCATTTGGTTCTTATTGCCGAGATTGCTGACACCACGTCGGGGTAACCCCGAGTGGAATGGATGCCCTCTCATTTTTATGAGTGCTTTTCGGTTCATTCTTTTACGGTGACACCGGCCGGGTCTCCCGCCACCGTCATCCGTTTGAAACATTATGCTATTATTCTGTGAACACTAACCCCCGAGTGACACCGGCCGGGTCTCCCGCCACAGTCACCCGGGTATTATTATTATTGTTATGTTGTTATCTATGCATGCAAGTGATATATTCTGTGCTGTATTGTTATGAGGTTACCTTGTGTTACTTTGTTAATGTTGATGTCTGTAATCAAACAAAATGACTAAGAAGATAATCACCTCCCTCGACTAGATTGAGTCACTTAGTGCCACTCACCAAACACCCAGCACAACCATGCGTCGTTCACATGGGCGGACCATAACTGAGTATTTTATCAGGCCTCCTTTGACGCCACCCTTTTGGCAAGTCTAGTCGGTTACCTTTGTGGTCGGGGCTAGTCTTGTGAAGGTTCCGGAGCTAGGCGTCGCTCATCTGTTGGGGACGTGCCGGATTCACTTCTTCATAAGGCGTAGAGCTATGTCGGTGGCTATACAGGGAGTGTCCGGGTAGGATAAACGGTTGTGGAAGTGTGGGTTTGTGCTGCCGCCATGATCGGTTCTAGTACTTCGGTACCGGCGGTACAAGCCTAGACTTCAGCGTGTGGATAAATGTTGCAACCTCTCGAGAGTGTAAATCTAGATTCTAGCCTTGTCCCCAGGTTACGGGACGATGTTTGGGTCAAGTCACACTATGAGTCGTCCAGTCGAACTTGGAGAAATAATTAAGTTGAACCAACGAACAGAATTTTGGGAGTCCAGCCAGAGTTGGCTAAGGACTCGGAAGTTGTGAATTAAGCCAGAGTTGGCTAGAGGCTTGGTGCCTAGTTGTGATTACGAGTTATTGAGTGGAAATGTGATCTCACTTGATAGAAAACACCCCTACTAAGGTAAGTAGGTAAGTTTGTCCAACCGTTAAGCTTGGACTCATCCTCGCACCGAACTCATGCCATGTTACTTTCTGAACCATGCCATGCCATATAGATAGACTTTGTTTGTTTTTGGGCTGATGTCTTGCGAGTACTTCAAGTACTTACCTGGCTTTTCATGTGGCCAGACCCTGCTGAACCAGTCGCCGAGTACCCGCTCTATGAGAACTAGGAACCCGTGTCCCAGGCAGGACCCTGTGGAATAAGGCCGCTATCGCCACGCTACTATCTTCGCTTCCGCTACGACTTCCGCTAGAGGCTCGATGTTAGAAAAATAATGTACATACTGTTGTGTGCGCCTGTTGCGCAAGAGCTGGAGCCTCACCCGTGTTGTAACCTTGTATTTGTGCAAACTCGAAGCCTTATGAATATATTTGGTTTTGCCTTTGTTTATCAAGCTGTCATATATCCAGTGTTTCTGGGACTGGTATATGGGGTGACTCGATCATCTGGATCGGGGTGCCACAGAGCTTGGTATCAGAGCCTAACTGCCTGTAGGATACCCTAGTTCTTGGACGACGTAGAATAGAACTTGTTGTGTTGACAACTTTTTCCAATGTTTCTCTGTCTGTTTGTGCTTTAAAACTTAACGCTCACTTTATTTGAATTCTGTCTCTGTCACAGATGGCAGAGTTGCTCGCCGAGACTACCGCCGTGCACGTTCCCGGTTTTCCGCAGTTTCTTCGGGAGATCTGGGACCACCTCTACCCAGGCGCACCTCCCCCGACTTACCACGTGTACCACAACCGTCTCGACAGGCTCACCTCGGAGTTCACCGCCACCGTCCGCCTGCGTCCGCAGCCCGTGTCCGCAGGGATTGAGCACGGCCTCACTTCCGGTGTCTGTACACAGGCGTCTCGAGCCATACAGGAGGCTGCAGGAGATGCCATCCTGTTCCTTCGCACCGTCGACCCCGTCATGAAGCAGTGCACCCGTTACGCCTACTTCCCGAGGTTGGCTTTAGACAACGGGGACACCCTTTTCCCCAACCCAGGTGACCCTAGCTCACCTCTCTCCGCCCTTATTCAGTACACCACCTATCTCCACCAGTACCTCCACACCACCCTTCTCCAGTTTGCCTCCCTTCGCGCCAACGTAGCCTTGGCCGAGATGACGCGAGCTTCTGGTTCCGGCACTTCTAGTCGCCACCACGTCTCCCCACCTTTAGGCTCAGTTCCCTCGAGCAGATCAGGAGGGGGCTTGCCCGCTACTCCTCGTCTACCGCTCCGACGCCACCTTCCCGCACTCGTAGCAGCGCTGCTCACTACTACTCGCGCTTCACTCCCGTTCGGTCTCAGCGTCGTCGCGTCCAGGCGGCCGAGCCACAGAGTTACTCCGGAGACTCCCGCGACGACCGCGCTTCACCCGACTACAGCCCCGCGGAGGAGCCCCTCGACACCGCCACGCCAGCGACACCCCTCGAGATGGAGTTCTAGACGCTCGGAGACAGCATCGCTTAGTGTACTGTACTTTCCGATGTATCGCGTGCTTGAATAATGTAGTGGTAGAGTTGTATCCTGCATCTGGTACCGAGTGCTTTGCGTCTTGTATCTTGTACCATGTATCCTGTACGAGTAGCTTGTATCTTTACCTTGCATCTGTTGTAAAATAGCGAGTGCTTGAATCTTGTAACCCCATCATCCATTGTATAACATCATGCTTGTGTTTCTTTTGCAAACTGTGTTTCCATTTGGTTTTTCCGTGGATGTTACACCTCCCCATATGGATGCTCATGATACGCGCCATTACATGCAACAGTCAGGATGAGGCCCAATAATGGTGCGAGTGCAGCCAAGGAACCCCGGTTCGTCGTTCCGCACGACAAGCTGGCGAGGATCCCGAGCCTCCGCAACCACCTCCTCCTCCACCAAATCAGGAACCAAGCCCAAGTCAGTTTATGATGATGATGGATGAACGCCACAACCAGCATCTGACACAGATCATGAGAGAGTTTGGCACGTACATGCAAGCCCGTAATGTTCCACCCCCAGGCCGCTCAAAGCTGCAAGACTTCCAGCGCACACAACCGCCCAAGTTCGCATATGCTGATGACCCACTTGAGGCTGATGATTGGCTCCGCTATGGGAAAGAAACTGGAACTCGCTCGCGTAGACGAGCAGGACCAAGTGCCCTTCGCCACCCACTACCTTGAGGGCCCCGCCAGCATTTGGTGGGACAACCAAAAGGACGCCAGAGGCGATGGACCCCCTGTCACTTGGGCAGAATTTCAGGAAGCATTCCGCAGGGCCCACATTCCCTCAAGCCTCATAAAGATGAAACAGCAGGAATTTTTGGCACTTACTCAAGGCAGCAAGTCCATCGGCGAATATCTGACCAAGTTCAACAACCTTGCTCGCTATGCACCTGAGGACATCAACACTGAGGAAAAGAAGAAAGACAGGTTCCTTCATGGAATGCATCAGGCCATAAAAACTCAGCTCAGTGTTCTGCAGTTTCCAGATTTTCAGGCCATGATCAACACTGCGCTAATCTCAGAAAAGGAGCACCGCACCATCTATGACTCCCACAAGCGGAAGTTCGAGCCACGCAAGAACCAGCATGAAGGAGGTTCTTCAAAACCACGCCCATGGCAACCCAACAACCGAATCTCAACTCCTCAGAACTCTTGGAACCAGCCCAGGAAGGAAGGATACCCCCGGGAAGGATTCTACCACAAGCGCCCACTCGTGGATGATTGTAAGAGGGAGAACTCCTGCTTCAAGTGCGGCAAGACAGGACACTACATCAAGGATTGCCCCCTCAGTAACGGCAACGGCAACAATAACAACTCCGGCAACAACCACCCTGCTGGGGCGATCAAGCCACCTCAAGTTGCCCGTGTCCACCACATGTCAGCAGAGGAAGCATATGAAGCTTCAGACGTAGTGCTTGGTACGTGTACTATCAACACTAAACCCGCGCTGATTTTATTCGATTCTGGAGCTTCCCATTCTTTCATCTCGAAGGATTTTGTTGCCAAACACCGTTTTCCCGTTTCCCCTTTGGGCCATCTTTTGGTGATACAAACCCCCGCCTCGGAGATGAAAACAAACACCATGTGTCAAGACCTGACAATCAGCATCAATCAAGTGAAATTTCCCGCTCAGCTTAGCACCCTCAATGTGCCCGGCCTCGACGCCATCCTGGGTATGGATTGGTTAGTTCAGCATGCAGCTCAGATCGACTGTGCAACCAGGGCAGTTACTCTCACCAACCCGGAAGGCATACGAACCACTTATGTGCCAAATAAGCCTCACCAGATAAATGCGAAGATGTTTCTTGCTCAAGCCCCGGAGATAGGGGAAGTGTATGTGGTCAGTGAATACCCGGATGTCTTTCCAGATGAATTACCCGGAATGCCCCCTGACCGTGATATTGAATTTGCAATTGAAGTTGTACCAGGGACAAACCCAATATTCAAGAAACACTACCGTATGACAAGTCCCGAGCTAGTGGAACTGAAGAAACAGCTTGACGAATTGATTCAGAAAAAGTTCATCCGCCCAAGCATTTCACCTTGGGGATCACCGGTTTTGTTTGCAAAGAAGAGCGATGGTACCCTCCGATTATGCATCGACTATCGCGCTCTCAATGATGTCACCATCAAGAACAAGTACCCACTCCCGAGAATCAATGATTTATTCGACCAACTCCGTGGTGCCCGAGTATTCTCCAAGATTGATCTCCGTACGGGTTATTACCAGCTGAAGATTCGAGAAAGTGATATCCCCAAGACCGCATTCACCACCAGATATGGATTGTATGAGTGCACAGTTATGTCCTTCGGCCTAACAAATGCTCCAGCCTACTTCATGGGCATGATGAACAAGGTATTCATGGAGTATCTCGACAAGTTTGTCGTGGTGTTTATCGACGACATCCTCATCTACTCCAAAAATGAGGAGGAGCACGCCGAACACCTCAGAATAGTTCTTGGAAGAATGCGTGAGCAACAACTTTATGCCAAGTACAGCAAATGCCAATTCTGGTTAAAGGAAGTGGAATTCCTAGGACATGTGTTGTCTGGAGCCGGTGTGGCTGTAAACCCCAACAAGATCTCCGATGTGCTAAACTGGAAAGTTCCCACCAACGTATCAGAAATCCGAAGCTTCCTAGGATTGGCCGGGTATTACCGAAGATTCATCGAAAACTTTTCCAAGATAGCCAAGCCCATGACGGATCTATTGAAGAAGAATCGCAAGTATGCCTGGACAGATGAGTGCGAGGAAAGTTTCAACGAGTTAAAGACCCGGTTAACCACCGCCCCAATTCTGGTGTTGCCTGATGATGCCAAGGATTTCACCGTATACTGTGATGCCTGCAGAAATGGGCTAGGAGCCGTACTCATGCAAGAAGGAAAGGTCATCGCATATGTGTCAAGGCAACTCAAGACCCACGAGCTCAACTATCCCACCCACGACTTGGAATTAGCCGCCGTCATACTCGCCCTGAAGACTTGGCGACACCACCTTATTGGTCGAAGATGCGAGATTTACACGGACCACAAAAGCTTGAAGTATATCTTCACCCAGCCTGACCTCAATCTGAGGCAAAGGAGGTGGCTGGAAGTAATCAAGGACTACGACCTTGGGATTCATTATCACCCGGGAAGGCCAACGTGGTAGCAGATGCTCTGAGCAGGAAGCCCCCTAAGATGCGGCCAAGTTGGAGAAAGAATTCGCGAAGCTAAACTTGTGCGTGGGAAACAGGGCCTATCTAAGCACCCTAGAAGTAAAGCCAGACCTGGAGGAAGAAATAAAAACCGAGCAGGCCAACGACCCCGGCCTAAGCAAGATCAAGGCCAAGATACCGCTGGGTCAGGCCAAGGAATTTTCCCTGGACAGCCAAGGAGTACTCCGCTTCGGTACCCGCCTTTGTGTACCCTACAAGACCACACTAATACAGCAGATCCTCAGGGAAGCCCACGAGTCTGCCTATTCCATTCACCCGGGAGCACCAAGATGTACCAAGACTTGAAGCAAACCTTCTGGTGGTCCGGTATGAAGAAGGATATCGCTTACTATGTCGCATGCTGCAATGTATGCAACCTGGTGAAGGCCGAGCATCAGAAACCCGCCGGATATCTCCAACCCCTTAAGGTACCCGAGTGGAAATGGGACAACATAAGTATGGATTTCATTGTCGGACTTCCCAAATCCAGCCGAGGAAATGATTCCATCTGGGTCATTGTTGACCGTTGACGAAGGTATCTCACTTTATCCCCGTCAAGACTACATACCGCTCGGACCAACTGGCACAACTCTATGTGAACAAGATTGTCAAACTCCATGGAGTCCCGAAGACCATTGTGTCGGATAGAGGTACACAATTTACCTCCAAATTTTGGACAAGCCTACATCATGCCATGGGAACAAAGTTATCCTTCAGCACAGCCTATCATCCGCAGACCGACGGTCAAACCGAGCGGGTTAATCAAATCCTGGAGGATATGCTCCGCTCGTGTGTACTCGCCTATGGAGCAGGATGGGAAGATAGTTTACCCTATGCAGAGTTCTCATACAACAACAGCTACCAAGGCAGCCTGAAGATGTCACCCTTTGAAGCCCTGTATGGGAGAAAATGCCGGACCCCACTAAACTGGTCCGAGGTTGGAGACCGCAAGATCTTTAAGCCCGATGATTTGATGAGGGCAGAAAAGCAAGTACGTCTGATTCGGGACCGGCTCAAGGCAGCGCAATCCCGCCAGAAAAGCTATTACGACCGGCGACATCGTCAGATTCACTTCGAGGAAAACGACTATGTCTATCTTCGAGTAACACCTCTCAAGGGACTGAAAAGATTCCACATGAAAGGAAAGCTTGCCCCAAGATTCATTGGGCCTTTCAAGATTGTGGCAAAGAAAGGATCAGTAGCCTACCAGCTGGAACTGCCAGAGGAATTGGCTGGAGTACATGACGTCTTCCACGTATCCCAGCTAAGGAAGTGCATCTCACCCCCAACCAAGCAGGCTGACTTTAAGGAACTGGAGTTGAGCAGCGAACTGACTTACGAGGAACACCCCGTCAGAATCTTGGATGAGTCAGAACGCCGCACTCGCAGCAAGGTCACCAAGTTCTACAAGGTTCAGTGGGACAAGCACACAGAGGAAGAAGCAACCTGGGAACGAGAAGATTTGCTGAAGGCAGAATATCCGTATCTGTTCAACGAGCAACCGGAATCTCGAGGACGAGATTCATCTTAAGGGGGGAAGGTCTGTAACACCCTGAATTTTGGCCTTTTTGCAATTTTTCCCAAAATGCATTATTTCATTATTTCATGTGCATTTGGGTTTAAACCTCCAGGAAATTCTTTTAAAATCTTGAACCTTTGCAAACATGATAAATCAAGTGGGATCTTGTGCTTTCCATTTTCCTCCCACTTGGTACTTGCATTTGTGATTTTATCTCTGGATAAATATTTAATTGGGAAATTCTTTTTCCTTTTTAAAAATTACCCTTTTTATTGACCTTACAAAGGAACCCCTATTTTTATGTCTCCAAAAATTCTGCAAAAATTAGGGAACCTTCCCTAGTTGATGTGGGTCACTTTTATAAAAAAATATGGGGCCATGACTTAGGAAAATTTCCCTCCATAATTCTTTTTCCTTTCTGCCTGTTTTCTCAAAACATTTTTAAACCTGTCCAAATTATTTTTCCTGGATGAATCCAGGGCATAGATAGACTCCCCTTGATCCCTCCTACCTCAGACAAAAGGGCATATCCATCTAACACCATCTACCCCTCCAAAACTTTAAAACCCTTTTTGACCAGTATTGTATTTCACAAAAACTAGTCGGACCAACTTTCAAATTTGAAGAAACTTTAGTCAGCAAAGTTAGAGGATTTTGAATTTGGCACACAGTGGTGAAAACCACACCTCATTTGGAGCACGGAGCTGAGAGAAACGTGTCGATGTCGCTGGCGTGGACAAAACGGTGATCACCGCCGGCGAGGCCGTGCCCGACGGCGCCGCCACTTTGTGGTCATCGGCGTTCAGCTTCCCCGCGACCCTAACCAAGCCCAGCACGTTCCCCTCCTCTCCCTGAACCTCTCCGTCACCACGCGTCGCCGGAGGAGAATCCCGCACGCGCCCGGACCGCTAGCCGACGCGCCGTCCAGCACAGCGCCGCCGGGGCCCCGCTCGTCAGCGACCCAGCCGCCCCGAGCTCATCCACTCGCTCCCTCCTGTGCCGCGTGCGCCTTCTGTGCCACCGGTTCGCGACACACCGTCCACCGTCGCCTCCACGCCGTGCGCGACACCTCGCCGCGCCATTACTCCGGCCGCTGCACGGGAACCGTATAAAACGGCCACCCCCGCACCATTCCTTCACCACACCACCTCTCCCACTCCCTCAGTCGCCCTCCACCCCAGCCACGAGCCCAGAGGAGCTAGCCCTCGCCGGGATCGAGCCCTCCCGAGCCGCACTGCCACCGCACCATTCGCTCACCCTAGCCCTCCCCGATCGATTCCTTCCACCCGTAGCCTCCCAGGTCATGGCGGTGACGATGCCGTGCTCGCCAGGGTGAATGGTGGCCGGAGACGCCGTGTCCATCATCGACCGCAAGCTCCCGCCGCCGGAGAAGACGCACTGGTGCCGCCCGAGCTCCCCATCAAGCTCGAGTGCACCGACGAGCTGCGCAACCTCTCCCTGAGCCGCTCTGCTTCCTTCCCCACCCCTCTGCCTCGCCCTAGCCGCCGCGATTCGACGCCGGTGAGTTCGCCGGAGCATCGCCGGATTTCTTTTATTTTTCCGCGCGTGAGAAGAAAACGGTTCGGGATCTATGAGTCACTGACAGTGGGACCCACTGTCAGGTTTTTAAACATTTCCGAATCGTTTTTCTGTTTGGATTTTCTGTTTTATTTTTCTACTGGAAATTGGCAGAAATTAAACCAAACTTTGAAATGCCATTTCTCTCTGAAAAATGGTCAGAAAAATATGAAACCAATTTTGTTGGCTTAGTTTGAATTTTCTCTTTCAAATGGAACCAGAAAAGAATTATTTGGAATTATTTGTTTTGGCATTTATTTAAATACCCTAGGAGGGATTTTTGATGCATTTTTGTCTTGTTCTTTTAGATTCGAACCTCTCCGACGGATTAGGAGTTACCTCTGAACCCGAAGGCAAGCCACCAACCCAATTTCAAACTTGGTCGAACTTAGGAAATATTTTGACTGCTGAATTAATATCTGTTGCACCTCACATGTCATATTGCATTTTTAATTATTGCACTCCTTTGTATTGCTTATCCGTGCAACACTCACGTTCCCTAGACAATGGCCGGTGATACCGCCTCAGTCGAAGGAATGGGGGAAATTATTACAACTGTGCGTCTCGCGCTTGCGGGGCTTTGTTTGCTTCTTCTTCGCCGAGGTGAGGAGCGGACGAATGTCGTCTTATGATCCTCGGAGTTGGGGGCATTCGCCAAAAGAGTTATTTGCCTTGTCCCTCCGTCAAATATGGTTGGCATAGACCACCCGGACTGCGACGCTTGGGAGCTGACTTTCCATTTGGTTCTTATTGCCGAGATTGCTGACACCACGTCGGGGTAACCCCGAGTGGAATGGATGCCCTCTCATTTTTATGAGTGCTTTTCGGTTCATTCTTTTACGGTGACACCGGCCGGGTCTCCCGCCACCGTCATCCGTTTGAAACATTATGCTATTATTCTGTGAACACTAACCCCCGAGTGACACCGGCCGGGTCTCCCGCCACAGTCACCCGGGTATTATTATTATTGTTATGTTGTTATCTATGCATGCAAGTGATATATTCTGTGCTGTTATTGTTATGAGGTTACCTTGTGTTACTTTGTTAATGTTGATGTCTGTAATCAAATAAAATGACTAAGAAGATAATCACCTCCCTCGACTAGATTGAGTCACTTAGTGCCACTCACCAAACACCCAGCACAACCATGCGTCGTTCACATGGGCGGACCATAACTGAGTATTTTATCAGGCCTCCTTTGACGCCACCCTTTTGGCAAGTCTAGTCGGTTACCTTTGTGGTCGGGGCTAGTCTTGTGAAGGTTCCGGAGCTAGGCGTCGCTCATCTGTTGGGGACGTGCCGGATTCACTTCTTCATAAGGCGTAGAGCTATGTCGGTGGCTATACAGGGAGTGTCCGGGTAGGATAAACGGTTGTGGAAGTGTGGGTTTGTGCTGCCGCCATGATCGGTTCTAGTACTTCGGTACCGGCGGTACAAGCCTAGACTTCAGCGTGTGGATAAATGTTGCAACCTCTCGAGAGTGTAAATCTAGATTCTAGCCTTGTCCCCAGGTTACGGGACGATGTTTGGGTCAAGTCACACTATGAGTCGGTCCAGTCGAATTTGGAGAAATAAATTAAGTTGAAACCCAACGAACAGGAATTATTGGGAGTCAGCCAGAGTTGGCTAAGGACTCGGGAAGTTGTGAATTAAGCCAGAGTTGGCTAGTGGCTTGGTAGCCTAGTTGTGGTTACGAGTTATTGAGTGGGAAATGTGATCTCACTTGATGACCTGGAAATATCCCTACTAAGGTAAGTAGGTAAGTTTGTCCAACCGTTAAGCTTGGACTCTCCTCGTACCCGAACTCCTGCCATGATACTTTCTGAACCATGCCATGCCATATAGATAGACTTTGTTTGTTTTTGGGCTGATGTCTTGCGAGTACTTCAAGTACTTACCTGGCTTTTCATGTGGCCAGACCCTGCTGAACCAGTCGCCGAGTACCCGCTCTATGAGAACTAGGAACCCGTGTCCCAGGCAGGACCCTGTGGAATAAGGCCGCTATCGCCACGCTACTATCTTCGCTTCCGCTACGACTTCCGCTAGAGGCTCGATGTTAGAAAAATAATGTACATACTGTTGTGTGCGCCTGTGCGCAAGAGCTGGAGCCTCACCCGTGTTGTAACCTTGTATTTGTGCAAACTCGAAGCCTTATGAATATATTTGGTTTTGCCTTTGTTTATCAAGCTGTCATATATCCAGTGTTTCTGGGACTGGTATATGGGGTGACTCGATCATCTGGATCGGGGTGCCACAGTCTTTCAGCGCCCAATCCAGCTCGGAAGCCTCCTTCGCCTTGAGCTGGCAGGCAGTTCTGGCTCGCTGTACACGGTCGTCGTGGACGGACTGGAAGGAGGCTTCAATGGCCTCCTGCATCTGCGGCCCGCCGCGCTCTTCCCCATGGTCGCTCCAGTCGAAGTCGTCGTCGTCATTCTCCTCGTCGGGAGGGTCGGCGGCGACTGGTGGAGGTACGGCCGCGGATCCCAACGCCACCTCTGCGGCGTACGCATCCTCGTTGGGGTCGGGGACATCGGACCACGCGCGCTCGTACGCCCTCCGCACCTCCTCCGGCACCGCAGCAGGAAGCCGGTAGTTGGGCATTCCTCTCCACGCCGGGCTCGTGGGCATACGACGGGATAGGCTCCCGCGGTAGCGCCCAAGCGCGCTCTGCCGAGCACGCTCGATCTCGTCCAGAAGGCGCTACGGCGGGCATGGTGGATCCATCTCGTGGATACGATGGGTTTGTTGCTAGGAATGGTGGATTAGGGTTTACCCCGTCGATAACAATACATATAGACCTCCAGGGCAGCGCTGGGGGAGGACACGTGACCGCAAAGCCCGTCTTTAGTCCCGGTTGGTAACACCAACCGGGACTAAAGAAGCACACGGATCGTGTGTTTCTTTCAGGCGCTTGTGAGCCATTGGATCAGGGGTGTGTTTCTTTCAAGCGCTTGTGAGCCATTGGATCAGGTGTGTTTGAGGGCAAAATCAGTGTTGGATCAGTCACATGACCCTATATATAGCCCCCTCTCGATCATGTTCGGCACTTAGTGTAGTTCATTTGATATACACAGCATTCGGATTCCCTGCATACGTCCAACGGTGCATTTGATATGCGGGCACTCACGAGCCACCGTTGGGCTGTATGCAGGGGAAACCGTGTGTTTTTGTTCTATCTACAAAATCCTTCAGTTCATCGACCGAATACAAAAGATTTCTTCTGAGTTTTCTTCTGAATTTTCAGAACACAGTTACATAAAAGATTTCATACATTATTACACATCACCAACAACA
This sequence comes from Poa pratensis, assembly GCA_947311845.1. NCBI lineage: Eukaryota > Viridiplantae > Streptophyta > Magnoliopsida > Poales > Poaceae > Poa > Poa pratensis. The sequence goes on from CAMZMU010000063.1 coordinate 14,480,478, forward strand.
TCCCTATCTAGTGTTCACTTTTCTTCGTGTCTGTCCCTTTCTTCTGATTGCGCCGTAACCATGGACAATCTTCATCATTTAACTTGATTCTTGGGTCAGTGTTCACTTTGAAGGGCGGAATTTCATGAAACTTATCGTAATCTTCTGACATGTCTGTCTTGTCCTCCACTCCCACGATGTTCCTTTTCCCCGAAAGAACTATGTGGCGCTTTGGCTCATCATATGATGTATTCGCTTGCTTATCTTTTCTTTTTTTTCGTCTGGTAGACATGTCCTTCATATACAAAACCTGAGCAACGTCATTGGCTAGGACGAATGGTTCGGTGTGGTACCCAAGATTCTTGAGATCCACTGTAGTCATTCCGTACTACGGGTCTACATGTACCCCGCCTTCCAGGTTGAACCATTTGCACCCCATATCTGCTCTATGTAACCATAATATGTGTCCTTTTTTCCATTGTTGTTTGTTGCATCAAAGCGGACACCACTGTTTTGGTTGGTGCTCTTTTTATCTTGGTCGGCCGTGTAAAATGTATTCCCATTTATCTCGTACCCTTGAAAAGTCAATATAGTCAAAGATGGTGCTTTGACCAACAAGTATAGATGTTCTTCAACAGTGGTGTCATTAATGAGACGTGTTTGCAACCACCCGCAGAAAGTCTTCACGTGTTCTCCTTCAATCCATTTTTCAGGCTGCTCCGAGTATTTGGAGAGTAAACTATTCTTGTGTTCCTTGATATACGGAGCCACCAAGATGGAATTATGTAGAACTGTGTAGTGTGCTTGATTGAAAGAATCCGAGTCCTTACATATTACTGCTTTCTTTCCTAGTGTGCCTTTTCCACGCAGTCTTCCCTCATGGCGCGATTGAGGAACACCGATCGGTTTAAAGTCAGGAATAAAGTCAACACAAAACTCAATGACCTCCTCTGTTCCATAGGCCTTGGAGATGCTTCCTTCTGGCCTAGCACGGTTATGAACTTATTCTTTAAGACTCCCATGAACCTCTCAAAGGGGAACATGTTGTGTAGAAATACAGGACCGAGAACCTGAATCTCTTCGACTAGGTGAACTATGAGGTGCGTCATAATATTGAAGAAGGATGGTGGGAACACCAACTCGAAGCTGACAAGACATTGGACCACATCCTTCTGTAAACTTTTTAGAGTTTCTGGATTGATCACCTTCTGAGAAATTGCATTGAGGAATGCACATAGCTTCACAATGGGTACTCGAACATTGTCCGGTAGAAGCCCCCTCAATCCAACCGGAAGTAATTGTGTCATAATCACGTGGCAGTCATGAGACTTAAGGTTTTGGAACTTTTGCTCTGTCATGTTTATTATTCCCTTTATATTTGACGAGAAGTCAGACGGGACCTTGATACTGCTCAGGACTTCAAAAAAGATCTTCTTCTCTTCTTTGGTAAGAGCGTAGCTGGCAGGACCTTGATACTTCTCTGGATTCAGGTGGTTGTCTCGTTCGTGCATACGTTGCTGGTCCTGCCGTGATTCTGTTGTATCTTTCGTCTTACCATACACGCCCAAGAAGTTTAGCAGGTTCACGCAAAGATTTTTTGTCACGTGCATCACGTCGATTGCAGAGTGAACCTCTAGGATTTTCCAATAGGGCAGCTCCCAAAATATAGAGCACTTCTTCCACATGGGTACGTGTCCGTCAGCGTCATTCGAAACAGATTGTCCGCTAAGACTCTTTCCAAAGATTACTTTTAAATCCTTGACCATATCATATATAACATCCCCAGTAGGGCGGGTAGGCTTCGTCCGGTGATCTGCCTCACCTTTGAAATGCTTGCCTTTCTTTTTTACGGGATGCTGTTTTGGAAGAAATCGATGATGCCCCGGGTACACATTCTTGTTTCCCAAATATATACTTTCAGTCTCACCTAAACAGTGCGTGCATGCATTGTATCCCTTATTTGACTGTCCTGAAATGTTACTAAGAGCAGGCCAATCATTGATGGTTACAAACAGCAATGCTCGTAGGTAAAATTCCTTTTGTTCGTGCTCATCCCACACAGGTACACCTTCGTCACGCCACAACTGTAAAAGTTCTTCAACCAATGGCCTCAGGTACACATCAATGTCGTTGCGGGTTGCTTCGGGCCTTGGATGAGCACTGGCATCATAATGAACTTCCGCTTCATGCACAACCAAGGAGGAAGGTTATAGATACATAGAGTCACAGGCCAGGTGCTATGACTGGAGCTCTGCTCCCCGAAAGGATTAAAACCATCTCTACTTAGACCAAATCTTAAGTTCCTTGCGTCGGCTGCAAATGTCGGGAACTCCCTGTCGATTTTTCTCCACTGCGACCCAGCAGGGTGTCTCAGCATCAGGTCTTTCTTACGGTCTTCTTTGTGCCATCGTAACAACTTGGCATGCTCTTTGTTTTGGAACAAACGTTTCAACCATGGTATTATAGGAGCATACCACACACCTTGGCTGGAACCCTCTTCCTGGGGCACGGCTCGCCCTGAACATCACCAGGGTCATCTCGCCTTATCTTATACTGCAATGCACCGCATACCGGGCATGCATTCAAATTCTCGTACTTCTCACCGTGGTAGAGGACGCAGTCATTGATGCATGCATGTATCTTCTGCACCTCTAATCCTAGAGGGCAGACAACCTTCTTTGCTTCGTACGTACTGGGGGGCAATACGTTATCCCTTGGAAGCATCTTCTTTATTATTTTCAGCAAATTTTCAAATCCCCTGTCAGATGTACCATTCTCTGCCTTCCATTGCAGCAATTCCAGTGTGGTACCAAGCTTTTTCTGGCCATCTTCGCAATTTGGGTACAACAATTTTTTGTGATCCTCTAACATGCTCTCCAACTTCAACCTCTCGTTTTCACTTCCGCTGTTTATCTGTGCATCAAGAATGGCTCGACCAAAATCATCATCGGGCTCATCAACAATGGGCTCTTCTTCAGCTTCGTCTTCCCCCATTGTAGTATCACCGTCTTCAGTGAACGTAGGATAGTTGCTATTATCCTCTTCTTCTTCTTCATTTTCTTCCATTATAACCCCTCTTTCTCCGTGCTTGGTCCAACAATTATAACCGGACATGAAACCGAACTGCAACAGGTGGACGGGAATGGTTTTTGAGGTAGAGTAATCCTGCGTATTCTTGCAGACACTACATGGACAAGAAATAAAACCATTCGACGGCTTGTTTTTCTCAGCCACACGGAGAAAACTATGCATGCCATTAATATAGTCGGGACAGCGTCGGTCACTGTACATCCATTGCCGACTCATCTGCATTATATAAATATATCAAAAAACCATTACACTACATCATGAATATATAATAGTGACCAAATTAATTAATACAAGTTCATCTCGTTAAAATCAAAGTAGAGTAGTGCCCAAATGTAATACATAGTTCTCATAAAACATACATTAATTGAAACTAACATACAACTATCTAAAGAATTTAAATCCAACAACAAATGCGATCAAAATCGCAACTAAGGTAATTATTGAACCAACAGCATAATGATACCAAGCCTCTTGACAAAAGGCATATTTTCTAATCTTTTTAATCTTCAAGCGCATTGCATCCATCTTGATCTCGTGAGCATCGACGACGTCGGCAAGCTTGAACTCGTGTTCATCGACGATGTCGGCAAGCTTGAACTCCAATTTCATCTTCTCTTCTAGGCATTGGAGACGAAGATCTTCACTTCTTTTCAATTTTGCTTTCAAATCATTGTTTTCTTTAACAAAAAACTCGACAATAGGGTCGGTTGGAATTTCCGGTTCAACTACCTCCTAGATAAAAGCATCTATGTCAAGTTGGTAGGTATAATTGTTATAAACACGAAATGAAACAAATAGTTATAAAAATATACCACATCCGAATCATAGACCGGACTAGGGCCGACGGGGGCGGATATCAAAACCATGACACTATACATATAAAAAAACATAAGAAAATTATACAAGAAATAACTATGCATTTAAATCATACAAGTAATTTTTCTTTAAAATAAAAGATAAAAAAAGAGGCTCGCCGAGGTGGTGCCGGTGACGGGACGGCGCGGGCTATCGACGGCGGTGAGGACGGGGACGGAACGACACTAAAACCCACAAATCATAAATTAATTTGAGCTCAAAATGCATATAAAAAATGAACTCCCTAACTTAGGCATTTCATCAAACACCTAGCTAGCACTACAAAATTGAAATGAGCTAAACTTGCAATGGAATGAGCTAAACTAGCAACGCCGGAAGAAATGATGAAGTTGCTAACCCTTGAATAGATGGGGTGCCTTCAATCTTCACAAATGGTGAAAAAAATGGGGATTAACTTGAGTGAGGGAGAGGAAATGTAGGAGAAAAATGGTGAAGTTTCGAGCAATGAAAAATGGAGAGGAGCCGGGGTGGAAGAAGATGATATAGGGGAACCTACGAACCGGGACGAAAGAGTGCTCGCGCTGGCGCTGGGCCCGCCTCTGCGCATGCCGCGACCCTTTCGTCCCGGTTCGTAACACAAACCGGGACAAAAGGTTCCTAACGTCCCTGCACTAACCATTTGTCTCGGTTCATAATGTGGTCGGGACAAAAGGGCCGAACCGATGGTGGTTTTTCTACTAGTGAAGCCACGTCGTGCCATGACATGGAAGGCCGTTGTTGACTGTTGTGGTGGCGATTGCCAATTTGCATGGGATTATGTTTGTCGGCTGCGTTCAGAGGGTGGCCTTGGTGTGGTGGACCTCGACCTCCAGAATCAGTGTCTTCTTCTCAAGGTCCTCCATGGGCTTTTCACCGGGAGAGACACCCCCTGTACGAGATGGGTTCGCATGAGCTACCTTGGGACCAACCCCGCACCTCCTACTTGGTCGTGGCGTCACTTCGAGTCCCTCATTCCCCTCTATCGCTCCATCATGCGTGTGAAGCTGGGGAGAGCGGTACGACGGTGTCGTTGTGGCATGACTCCTGGACCTCCTTGGGTCCCCTTGCAAGTGCCCTCTCCGCCGCCTTCTCGCATTGTCAGCGGCCTGAGGCGTCACTAGCGGTGACTTTGTCTACGACTGGGGTTCATGTTCCAGTGAGGCCCCGTATCACCACCTAGGCGTCCACCGAGTTGTCCTGGTTAGATAGACAGCTAGATGCACTTCGTCTTAGGCCTGAGCCTGGTCGTCGCGTTGTTTCATTCGGAGCGCCGACTAACTTCCACACCGGGAGCATCTACCATGCCCTGCACTCCTCCGGCTGCGTTGTTCCGCTCCAAGACTTGAACTAGGCTAACTTCGCCCTCCTAAGGTGCGCGTGTTTTTCTGGACCCTTCGCCTTGGCAAGACCAGGACGTGGGCTCGTCTGTTCAGCTGGGGCTGCGTTCCGTCCCTCCCCCCACTGCCCTTTCTGTCCTGGTCAGTTGAATATGCGTCACAATTGTTTGTTCGTTGCCCCCACCTCGCTCTGTTCTCGGGTGCTGCCGCCCTAGGGCTATACCCCCCGGCTCGGTCGGACGTCGTCACGCTGCTTTCGGACCTTCCTGGCCACCTCACGGATATGCAAGCGTCTGTGGCCAACACGGTTTGTCTCGCCCTCATGTGGTCAGTGTGGAAATCTCGCAACCGTATGGTCTTCGATGGCGTCTCTGTCCCTGTCAGCACTGTAGGAAATTGTGTCTTGCAATATTTTATAGATCTACTACATTGTCCGGAATTAAACTTCAATATGGAAGTGTCATGGAAATAACAGGGAATTATTGATGTGCAATTGTACTTAAGGAAATATACTTAAGAAAGCTGGTACGTCTATACTGGAATACGGTGTATATTACTACGCTGGAATTATACCCGGGAACAGTATAGAGTGGAACGTCAGGTTGTCTGTAGGATTGACTCTATGGATTGTTAAAGCCTGTGAGTTTGATTTGTATTCGAACTCGGCGCATGATTCACGCATGCGTGTTGGGACCTAATTGTTTAACAGTAATAGGCTCAGTAACTGGACTTCACGGGCGAGGTCTCTGGTTCAAGTCCAGGATGGCCCAGCTGCGCCAGGGAAAAGAATAGAAGAAGCATCTGACTCTTTCATGCATACTCCACTTGGCTCGGGGGGATATAGCTCAGTTGGTAGAGCTCCGCTCTTGCAATTAGGTCGTTGCGATTACGGGTTGGCTGTCTAATTGTCCAGGCGGTAGCCACTTTTTTGGGCTTCCCTATGAAATGAGGCATGGAACGAAGCCACTACGAAGAAATTCTGGGAGTTACGAAAGAAGCTTCGGACTCATATTGTTCATGGGTTGAGAACGGGAGTTGAACTCTAGGAGGTCGAATCCCCCTTGTTCCTCAGTAGCTCAGTGGTAGAGCGGTCGGCTGTTAACCGACTGGTCGTAGGTTCGAATCCTACTTGGAGATTTGTTATTGTGGTTGTTCTAACATGTCATGAGTCCTATCTGGAGACAGATTGATTTATATAAAATTTGGAGTCTATATAAAGGTCCCACCCTGTAGTCTCAAAATACATTGTGAGCGGCACCACCGATAAGACAGAGGAATAGAGGTAGGCCGAATTACCTCCTAACCCTAATTATTTACATTGGTATCAGAGTCGGCACCGTTGCCGCTGGCAATGGCTGGCTGGCACGAACGGCTGGCGCTCCTGCGTACTCTCCTTGTCAGATGGATTGGTCGTGACCACTGGCGGACCCAGAGGGTGGGCAGGGTGGGCCGTGGCCCACCCAGGATTCTGAAAACATGTTTTTTACCTACTCAGAATCAGAAGATTAGAACCTCTACACATGGCCCAGTAGGCCCAAATCATGCTACTTTCTTGTATGAGAACGAGAGGAACCAGCTCGTCTTCCCTTGATCTCCCCATTCCCCTCCCTGACTGGCTCGATCGCTAGTTCGCTCCAGCTGCTGCCTTCCTTCCCGTTAATTTCTAATTTTTTTCTTGTGTGTGTTGTAATTGAAAATGGATTATGACGAGACATAGTGATATTGTGGCTCATTATCGGAATCATGAAGCAAAGAGGATTGCATCTTCTTCATCACCGTTGGTTTTTTATCATTAGATTTTAGATTTTAGGTGATGTGCTCTCATTGCTCATGTTTGTAACTAGTATTTGTATTGGAATAATACACATTTAAAACATATGTACAAACTAATCGCGGTACAATTTTCTTATATTATTATGAATCAGTTTGCTATTTATAGTATTCATTTGGCAAAAAAAAATCCGCCGTGCGAATTTTGTTTAGGAGTGTGCCCACCCTCCGACTTTTTTCTGGGTCCGCCACTGTCGTGACCAACGCGAGTGCGCGCGATCGCCGGAAGCGCGGAAATCAATCCGCTGCAAATCACGTCACCGCGTGGATCTGAACCCTGCTCAAAGCTCTGCCGCGGAGGTCGCCGCAGGAATCTCGCTTGGTTGGGCGGCCGCAAATCTTGCTTTCACATGACTGTGGTCCTGACGCATACTCGAATCGTCGAGATTATCTTTCGTGCCTATGTTGCTGCATGCGAGCCTGTACTGCGAGTTGAAGAAAGGAAATCATGCTGTTTATCAATAGATCTAGCCGAGATCAGAAGGAATTGTGGCCACGCTCAAAGTTGTTTATCAAAGACGCAAGCGCATGCAGATCTTCGAGTCCCGACGCCTTCGCTGGCCTCTGTAATTGTTCCGCTGCTCCACGCCGTCTGCTCGCCCTTTGATGCCGCGTTGATCCAATAGCTGCTGCGCGGATTGATCGAGGATAGGATCCCTGTTCCGGACATGAGAAAAGTAATTTTTACATGCTAGCCATCGAGTAACCAAAGCAAGCAAAGGTGGTACACGGATCAATCAGGAAGCAACACCTCACTCCATCCTTGTCCAATTCGTTTTTGCGTGCACGGATCGAGGAAAGCTACTAGTACTTCAATTCAAGTCAAGCTACCGGTGAGCTCTGACCTTGTAATCGAGGACCTGGTCAAACAAGGCTTAATTTGGCGTGTGGGCGATGGTCGTAACATCAACATTTGGGAGGATCCTTGGATTCCCAGAGAGGTTACTAGAAAACCAAGTACATACAGTGACCGTCATCAGTTATTAGAGCGAGTTTCTGATCTCATTTGCCCTATCACTGGACAATGGGACCATGATCTTGTGAGGCAAACATTCAATGAAAATGATGCAGAACAGATCCTCACCATCCCAATCCAAGAAGGATTTGATGATTTTCTAGCTTGGCATCCTGATCCGAAGGTTGTTTTCTCTGTCAGGTCAGCATACAAGATCAGGCTAAAGTTGTTTGATGTTGCTGCAGGTGAACCTACCTCATCTTCTGTAGCAAATCCGACAACAAGTACACAACCAAATGGCAAAAGATTTGGAGCCAATACCCCAGGAAAATCAGCATGTTCCTTTGGCGCTTGGGACATAATAGCCTGCCCGTCAAGATGAACCTGAAGCGTAGAGGTCTGGACCTTGAGACCTCTGCCCTATGTGCCACCGGCTGGACGAGGATTGCGGCCACACCTTTCTCAAATGGAAACTCGCACGAGGCTGGGGGTTCTGTATTAGGGGCTGCAATGGCGACGTCTGTGGTGCAGGTATGGGCCAACTTCCTCATATTAATGATGCTCTTCAGGCTGAAACAATGGCCTGCCTGAAGGCCATCGGGTTTGCGGCTGAGGTAGGCATGGGAAGGATTATCATCGAGACTGATGCAACCTTGCTCAAGTCAGCTCTCCAATCTACTGAGTTGGACTTGGCTCGCCATGCAGTTCTCTTCCGGGAGGCAAAATTCCTACTGCTTACCAACTTTTTAGACTACAAAGTTCTGTACTGTAAGCGCAGCTGTAATACAGTCGTCCATGTATTAGCCACTAAAGCTACCTTAGGTGCGGGTAGTGTTATGCTTTGGCATGATGATGTACCAGATTTTGTGTCTCATGCTGTTGCCAGCGATCTTGCTGCAACAGATTAATAAAGTTCACCTTTTCCTGTCAAAAAAAATCGAGGAACCATCGATCCATATTACGGACTAAATCAGGAAATCAATTTGTCTTTCTGCGCTTTATTATTCTATTCTTGTCATGTGGAGGAATTTCTCACGGAACTTGCTGGGCTAGTGGACTCTCCGCGCACGGAATTTATCTGGGCGTTCTTCTACACCAAAGTCAACCACACCTATTTTTTGGGTTTGTCTACAGATCGGTAACACTTCTCTCAATGGCATCTAACTATATTTTCAGTCTTGTCTAATGTCTCTAATTACACGGTTTAGAGAGGAAAAGTCATGAATTTATTTCAGTTGAGAATATTGATTTATGTCATTGATATATCTAAACCAAAAGCCAAAGGGAAAGGAAAACTATGGAATTTGGACTAAGGAAAATAGACTAGTTCACATAGTTATATCATTATTTGTTTCTTTAGCTCTTGAATATGAGAGTGCACATATTACATGGAATATTATGCGTAATCTGAAAAAGGACATGTTTATATATATTTTTGTTCGCTTATCTTTTATTGGGCATTATGTGCTTCCGGAGGAAATTGGAACATACTCCGAGGAAATTGAATAATTATCTTTGCCGCATGATTTTAATTGCTACGGTTGACCTTGTCACCAGAATATATTATTGGAAATCAGAATCGTGTAATATTGACATCACTTATATTTTGAGGAAGATGGAAAACGCTACAGGGGTGGAAAATTTAATCTTCACTTAAGGTATGTCCAGTTTTATTGTTTGTACAAAATATTTGTTTGTCACTACTTTTCCATATAGTTGGATTATGGACTTTGCATCTACATCATAATTTGATGGAATACAAAAGCAACTTTATTTATATGAAAACAATTCCAAAGGGAAATAGATATGTCTACTTAGGCATTATTGCTAAAGCCGGTATACTTTGGAATTGGAAATTATGTGATCAAACTCTGTTTATGGAGGAAAATTATAATTGTTTATATATTCACCTACGATGAGAAGGAATTTAATTTACACTTCTCTATCAGAATTTGTTGGATACGTATGCTATTTGGAGAAGGAAGAGTGGAATGGTTGCTCAACGGAAAGTTTAGTGCATTACTGGATTTTAACACAATGGTCTCATATCTCTTGATGAGCTATTGGAAGTTGGTTAACAAATCGTTTATTTGGTGAAGATAACTCCATATGGAGAACACATGCTCGGATTTTATTGTTGATGGAATTTACGACTTGGTCATACTTGATAAAAAGAATTACCAGGCTTGTTAATTATGGAATTATTAACTTTAAGTGGGAGTACTATGAGTTATGGATTTTTCTTCAATGTGACATTTGTGGTAGTTTGGTTTTACACTCCCACTTGAGGTTCAATTATTTTATCTCATTTATGACTTGGTCACATATCAAGGAACAAAATTAGTGGATTATTAATTCTGGATTTCTAAACTTAAGTGGGAGGAGAATGATACTTCATCGACATATGTTTACGGTATTTTTGGACACTCCTACTTGAGGTGATTATATATGTATTCTATTTCACAATTGCACTTGATATGGTTATTTATATCTTTTTACAATACAAGTCGGAAGGTTTTTATTGTATTAATATCTCATACTGAAGCAGAAAATCGGTTCATCAAAGGATTTGAAGGTTTGAAAACTGATTGGTGGGGGAAGTACAATTCAGGAATATTAATTGAATTATTTTAATGAGCATGGAATTATTCACCGATGTCTTATATGTCATATACTCCATGGTTGAATGGAGGAATACAACTCTTGGTTATTCACTTGATTATGAAAATCATTACATACTACTATTTGTTAAGTAAGTCATTATTTATCACAGTCACTTTTATATTTTGTGAACTAGAATGAAGTATTCTATTTATATTTTGGTAGTATGGAATTGGAATGATTGTTTACTACATAGCACACCAAGATTTTATTTTTTAATGTTTATACTCTAGTGGATAGAATATGGAATGGTATTTCGTTTTTATCTGGAAAAAGGAAAATTGGTGGAAAGTAGGAATATGATATTTTCTCACGAATGGTGTGTTTACTAATAGTCACACCGAAATTTCATATGTGCTAAACTTAATGGAAAACACAAGTTAACTCCCAACACTAACATGCTTAGGAATAGTGGGAGGAATTAAATTGGACCATCATATCTTGGATACTATTGTGTGCTATTTGAGGAAGTTACTCTATACTTAGAGGAAAGCAAAATACTTAAACTTGTTGCTAATGTTAACTATGGATGAAAGCATTGCGGGAAGCAATAAACTCAATGAGGAGGAATAAAAGTTTGGCAACTTGTTATTTTACCAATCAACCGCATGCCTATAGGTTATTAATGGATTTATTTCGATGGAAGTTTAATGCAACATGCTTAGTGTAAGTTACAATTGTAAGCTTGTTGTTTAAATCTTTACACAAAGAAAATATTTATACTTTGTGGAACTCTGGAATTTAGAGTAGGTGTTGTTGTATAATTCTTTACACAAAGGAATATTTATACTTTGTGAAAACTCTGGAATTTAGAGGAGGTGGGAATAATGGCAGGATTTGCTAACTGAATAGATCAATTCATTTAATTGGAACAAGCTTCACATCAATGGAATATTAGGTCATATGGTTTTATTAATGATGGAAGATGATCATATACAAAGGTTAGTGTGATTTTTTTTGTGTTATCATTATATGTGCTAACTATGTTTTATTGGTTTCAAAATATCACATTGATGGAAGTGAAAGCTTGGTTCAGTTCTAACTTTCATATGAAAGGTATGTCTAAATCTTTCTGCATTTTGGGAGTGGAATTACATAAGGAATATTTTGATATATTTTTCTATGGAAAAGTGTAAACCTGTCATGTACATTTTGATTAAGGGAATGATACTCTGCGAGGAATTATGTTTGAACTCGTGAGGAAAAAGGAAGAATAATTGCCATACCACAGTTATTGTTGGACATTATTCGTGTGACCAGAACTTAGCCATGCCATTGTAATTGTTGCTATTTTGATTAGCACGGAAAAGGATTTGCTGAAATTTTAGCAAACGGAATATGAATTTCATAAAGATTGTTGGAATCACATAAAAGTATTTGCTGGCGCAAGGAAATGTGCATTATTCATTCTTTGATGGTTTATTAACACTATTTGTGGAAATAGGACCTTCGTGAAAGGTAATCTATTTTTTGTTATGTGCTAATATTTACATGTGTAGGTATTTATTGTTTACAATGGAAACATGGATATTATTTGTTTACGGAATATGAATACTTTGATGCATGTCAAGCATTGAAGGAAGGTATATGGCTAAGGAAATTTCTTCGTGAACTTAAGGTCGTGGAAAGGTGCATCATAACCTGTTACTTTGTGATAATATGACTCCAAAAGTCACAAAGTTTATATGCAACATGAGTGCGCTGAAGGAAGGAATTAACCACTCACCATGTTAATTGCATGGGAATTCACTTAGCTGAAATAAAATGTTTTCAGTCAAGTGGGAGATGTAGAAAATTGTGTCTTGCAATATTTTATAGATCTACTACATTGTCCGGAATTAAACTTCAGTGTGGAAGTGTCATGAAAATAACAGGGAATTATTGATGTGCAAATGTACTTAAGGAAGCCGGTACGTCTATACTGGAATACGGTGTATATTACTACGCTGGAATTATACCCGAGAACAGTATAGAGTGGAACGCCAGGTTGTCCGTAGGATTGGCTCTATGGATTGTTAAAGCCTGCGAGTTTGATTTGTATTCGAACTCGGCGCATGACTCACACATGCGTGTTGGGACCTAATTGTTTAACAGTAATAGGCTCGGTAACTGGCTGTTAGGTATTGTGGTTGTTCTAACATGTCATGAGTCCTATCTGAAAACAGATTGATTTATCTGAAATTTGAAGTCTATATAAAGGTCCCACCCTCTAGTCTCAAAATGCATTGTGAGCGGCACCACTGATAAGCAGAGAAATAGAGGGTAGGCCGAATTAGCTCCTAACCCTAATTTCTTACAAGCACGATCGTCTCCATGGCGGTGGACCACCTGCACCTGTGGGTGGTGTGCGCCCCTCGTCGTCTATCATTAGACTCCCTCTGCTCTTGGTGTGATTCCGTGGTTTAGCGCTCTACGCCTGCGCGCGCAGGTTCCTCCCCACTCCCTGTAAATTCTCGGGCGTGGTATGCCACCCCGTTGCCCTGTGACGTTCCGTGCAGGCACCCCCTTGTTTCAAAATGTTTTTTTACTATATATACGATGGTTCAGGTGGGCAATCGCCCCCGTTGCACCCTCAAAAAAATGTTTTTTTATTGACAAAAATGAATTAAAATCAATGGTTACTCAGTCAACGCTGGCTATGAAGGCGTGCAAAATATGCCAACACACGGTTACTACCTTCCTTCGAAGTCTTCCTGGACATTGATCTTTTTTCTGAGCATCTTCTTCTTCATCAATTGCATCATCATCCATTTGATTATTCTCGTCATTAGATAAAGTGGTCAGCTACCGCTACGTCGCCTCCCCGGGCACCCCTCACCTACGTCGCCGACCCCTCGCCAATAAAAGGAGAAGTATGCACTTCCAGAAGCTCCTGCTACTTTCGGAACACCCGGGGTCTGACAGGGTTGGGTCTGCCACCTGTTGTGTCTCCGTAGCTCACATATGGGGAACATATAGACATTCCTGGTCCCCTCGGACATTTTTTTACACAACCGCCTCCAAAACCACCTTAGCCAGAGCCGGGCATTATTTCCAGCCGTTGCACAAATTATCAGAGGTTACCCGTAAATTCAACCAGCTACGATAATGGCCCAAGCCTGTTATATTTAGCGTCCCACTCAGAGTTTGCAGGGGCAATTATACCTTGACCTGGCGCAGAGGCGATATTATTGGAACCGGTTAATTCTCTGGACTCGGTTTATATGTAAAAGCCGGCTCAGCGCGTTTGGGAGGCCGTTCTTTTTTTCATAGGTAGAACTGCCTCTAGGTAACGAATCTAATACTCGATTTTCTACTAGTGTTATCAACGATATAGTTAGCATCCCAAAGTCATAACTCGCTTATGAAACTAGATGGTAACTTCTAAGATAGCAAAAATCAAAAAGACCAACCAACACTGAAATATAGTTTCAAGCCGAAACTTATCATTGATAAGTTGGTTAACTTAATTACTACAGTTTGGAAACTATATCTCTCTTTTGGCTTTGAAAATAAATTCATTGAAACATATCAATGTGGGATTTAGTTTCGAAAATCTTGTCACGACTAGTCCAACAAAGAAAGTGGATGCTAAATCGGATAAACGGTTTGACTTACAAAACTTTTAATTTTTTTAAATTTGGTATTAAATGCTGATGGCATTATAATTAATTATACTGCATGCATACAAAGAGTGGCTCGAAAACGTGTGCGATAGAAGGTGTTGGATAATTTGGCATTGTAGGCTAGTAGTTTTCAGAAAGCCAATTTGGCTCTTGGGCTCTAGTACTCCCTATATTTTAAAATTTCAAAAATATATTAGCATGTTTCAAAAAATCTAAATACAATTATGGTAGAGATAATATAAGTATTTTGAACTAAATTTTGCATGTATGTGGGATACATCATTAACAATATGTAGGAATTTTTTCAAATTTATAAACTTGAAAGTATGATTTTTTAAAACTTTTTAAATGAAGTGAGCACCAGAACCCGGGAAATAAAATCTCCACTCGGTATTTTCATTCCATAGTATGTCTTACAATTTCTCGTCTACCTAATGCTTGTCACATCGACAAACCGTGTGCAAGATGGCTGGCGCGTGTGTTGCAAGTTTCACTGTTGCACTATTTAATTTATATTGCTCTACATTGTAGGAATGGTGAATCGTGTGTGCAGATAATCAACATGAAATTGTTCACATTCTTTAATTACAGATAGGGCATCACTGGCATGTCGTGCCGTTGGTCTACGTGATGGAATCGGTTCTAGGCACTCAACTGCAACACTGAGCATGCTGTATATTTTTCTGGCAGTTTCATCATCTGGCAGCACAAGCCTAGAGTCAAGCATATCATGCAGGCACAGATCATTATTTTTGGTGGCCAACGAGAGGGATGAGAGCAATTCGCCTGGATGGGATCCCATAAAGAGCTCCAGAACAAGCACTCCGAAGCTGTATACGTCACATTTCTCCGTCACATTCTCGGTATATGCTAGCTCTGCAATTAAAATCTGTTAATTAATAGGTTTTGCAACTAAAAAATTAAAAGTTCATTGTAATTACTGAAATACATTAAATTCATATGTACGTACATATGTAGTACCAAACCGCAAAACTGGTTGTTAAGGTTGACTTTTATTTACCTGGGGCAAGATAACCTTTCGTCCCCGCAAGTCTTGTGATATTCCGACCATCATATTGAGAATTTTAGCTGTACCGAAGTCAGAGATGCAAGCTCTAAATTCTGGATCAAGCAAAATATTGTTGCTTGTTATATCTCTGTGGACTATTGGTGACGAACAATCATGATGCATGTATGTTATAGCATGAACCACATCCAACACAATATGTATCCGCCTTCTCCAGTCCAATTCAATTGCCCTTCCATTGGCCCTTAGTGTCTCTGCCAAGTTTCCTCTCTCCATATATTCATAGATAAGAAACCTTCCTTGGCTAGAGGAGCAATACCCAAATAGTTTTACGATGTTTCTATGTCGAATCTGCACCAATGCCTCAATTTCACGATTGAACATAGACTCGTTCATGCAACACTCATCTTCTATCATGTGTATCTTCTTCACTGCAAATACTTCACATGTTGCAAGTCTAACTTTGTAGACCGATCCATATCCTCCTGTACCTATGCACTGATTCACACTAAAATTGTTGGTTGCTTCAACGATTTGTTTGAACATGTTTGCCCCATCAAAACTCCAAATAGAGAAAGCTTTTTCTTGTGTTACTTTATCGGTGTTAATTGCCTTTGATTTTTTCCTTTCATGTCGGAACATCAGTATCGCTGTAACAAGAACAAGCGATACTAGAGCAGGAACCGTGGCTAGTACAAGTGTTCTGTATCCTTTCATTTTCCCTCCACTCTTTGTTACAAGACTACTACAAGGAGGCAATCCTTTCACTACGCCACAAAGCTTCTTATTATGAATGAACCACTTGATTGGAGCTCCTTGTAAAATCTTACTCTCCGGGACTGGTCCTTCCAATTCATTGTAAGATACATCAATGGAGATCAAGCTTTCCATTCTCTGAAATGATTGCGGGATGGAGCCATTAAGTTCATTGTGTGAAAGGTTCAAAGTATCCAGCATGACCAGGCCACTAAGTTGGCTTGGTATTTCCCCAGTAAATGAATTATCACTTAAATCCAACATGTACTGTAAGTTGTGAAGCACCCCTAGGATTGTTGGGATGTTTCCTTCGAAGTTATTTCTGCTCAAATTAAGTGAGCGAAGCTTTAAGCAATTCCCAATTGATTCATGTACCAAACCACTTAGGTTATTTGATGACAAATCCAACAACTCCAGACTAGACAGTGCTCCAATTTCTCGTGGTATGCTTCTATGTAGCAAATTGTCTGCGAGGCTCAACTGGAATAAATTTTTAAGATTGCCCAGTTCACTTGGAATATCTCCTTCAAACTTGTTTGATGAAAGATCAAGTAGCCCTAGCTGGGGTAATTGCCCCATACTTATGGGTATTTCACCCGTGAGGTTGTTGTTTGACAGGCGTAGCATGCTAAGGTTAGGACTTTCCCTCCAGCGAGAAGATAATTCTCCAAATAGTTTATTAAAGCTCATATCCATATAGAGAAGATTTGGATGAACTCCCAACTCAGAAACATCTCCTTCGATTTGATTCCGTTCTAGACGTACTCTAACTAGGCTTGTGCAATGTACCAAACTTTGTGGCAGTGGTCCATTCAAATTGTTGCCATGTGCAGTCAAATTCTTGAGGCGGCCTCCTGAGCACAACTCGGGTGGGAGGGGACCAGAGAGATTGTTAATATCGAATTGAACATATTCAAGATCCATTAAGGTGCCAATTTCTCGAGGAATATGTCCGGATAATTGATTAGAATCGAGGAACAAGCTAGTGAGCTTAGTCAAATTTCCAAACGTATTGGGGATGGGGCCCATTAATTTGTTGCAGCTAAGATCTAACCATTTTAAATTCACCAGGTAACCTAGTTCCCGAGCAATACGCCCAGAAAGTTCGTTATTCCAGAGGAACAAGCCATTTAGCATTGTCAAATTTCCAAAGGTATTAGGGATGGAACCAATGAGTTTGTTATTGTTTAGATCCAAATATTTTAGACTCAGAAGGTAGCCGAGTTCTCGAGGAATATATCCAGAGAATTGATTACCAGAAAGGTAGAAGATAGTGAGCTTTGTCAAATTTCCGAAGGTATTAGGGATGGAACCAATGAGTTGGTTTGTGTCAACATCCAATTCTTTTAGATTCATTAGGTAACCTAACTCTGGAAGAATATGTCCGGAAAGTTGGTTATCCGATAAGGCCAAAACCGTGAGGTTAATCAAACTCGCCAAAGAATGGGGGATGGAACCCTTCAGTTTATTTTTGCTAAGATCCAACTCTTTTAAATTCACAAGGTAACATAGTTCTGTAGGAATATATCCGGATAACTGATTATCATAGAGGTACAAGATAGCGAGTTTAGTAATATTTCCAAAATTTCTTGGAATAGGACCCGTGAAGTTGTTGCTGGAAAGATCTAACCTAAGAAGCTTCTTGAGGTAGCTTAGTTCACTAGGAATGGGGCCAGACAGGTGATTGGTAGACAAGTTGAGCGTCACAAGACGCTCTAGTTGTACTATTTGCCTTGGTATTTCACCAGTGAGTTGATTCTGCTGGAGCACTAAGTAGCGCAATTGTGTCAAGGATGCTAAAACAGGTGATAAGGGGCCCCTTATCTGGTTGCGTCGAAGAAGCAGGAACTGGAGCTCTCCGAGTGACGCTATGCTCGGAGGGATGCTCCCGGTGAGCCTGTTGTGCGAGAGTTGGATGCTGGTGAGGGTCGCCAACGCCGTGAAGTTGAGGGCGTGGAGCTCCCCTTGCAGCCGCAACCCCCGAAGGGAGATGTGCGTGATCACCTCTTGGTGCCTTACTTGATGCTTGCTGCACTTGATGCCGTACCAGCTGCAGGGCCACCATGTAGGAGTATTGGTTCCGTTTCCCCAGGATTGCAGCTGGGCTGGCTGGCTTTGTAGTGTGGCTTTCCAGGCAAGGAGCGCTCCTGCTTGCTCATGCAGGGATGGCACTGCCTTGGCCTTGGCTAGTAGGACAGTGAGTGAGAGGAGCATTAGGAGTGGTGAAGTCTCCATGACTCGTCGCATAGCTAGCTATGGTAGTAAGTATAGGAACATGTGAAACTCCAGCTTCATATATGCATAATATGCGCGCTAACTTTACTTGCCATTTGGACTGGACGAGTAGTACCCGGTCATCCGAAAAACTTTGGTCGCCTCGTCTTGGTCGCGCACTCGACAGAAGACTTGTAACAAATGCGAGATTTTGATTCTTGAACACACACAGACGTTCTTTCTTTGCAATTTAACACGAGAATTTGGATACCACCACAGAAAGACGTTTGAAGGGAGACACTCTTGACTCTTGAACCAACTCTAGAAAACTCCGTGTGATCGTTTCAAAAAATAAAAACTCCAGTGCGGTCCTACCATAGCTTGATGCTAAAAGCTACACGACATGCATATCATACTCTGGTGACCCAAAGAGAAATATTAGTTTATGCAACGTGATTTGCACTGCACAAATTTTTTTTTGACAGGAAGGCTCCGCACTTGCATGCATATAAGCATATTCCAAACAAAAGAACGTTAGAAGATCTCGCTCTTGACTTCCTTGGTCAAGAAAGATACGTTCTAATCTTACAGTGCAGGAATCGAGAGATTACAACAAAAGAGGAAAATAAAAAGAGCAAAGGTGATGCATATGATGTTCACAGCTGCTTTTGGACGACAGCCTACCAAGTAAGAAATTTCTGTGACGGCATACGACTCGGACGGGCACGTCCAAGAAACTCTCTCGACGCATGAGGAACTCGGGCGTGTTTAGGAGAAGCGAAGAAGCACGTGAAATACTACAAACACGGATGACTCGGGCGAAATAAAAGTCGACTTGTGCTTCATTAAATGAAATTTCTCCTACTTTGTGGGTCGACCTTTTAGAGTCAGGTACAAGTTCATCCCATTCCATTTGTGTGTCTGAACAGAATTGCTAAATGCCGATCCAGCGTGCGCTGTTGATCAGCTGCAATCACGGAGCTGCACCGGAGAAAACCAGGCCGTGGATCCAGCTGAGAGTACATCGCAGCACGTCGACCGCATCGCCTTCACCAAACGCCGTGGATCCAGCTGAATGTATTACAAGTATAGATCCATCCGAACGTGGACAAATGTAAGTCATCTAATTGGAACGGAGGGAGTGCGAATCAACGCCAGCGTCGTGAAAATCTTCAGCTGGTTTGGTTTGAGGATTTGAGGGTGTGCGGTGGCCGGAATGGCGGGGGTGATGCAGAGCGTGCACGCGCTGGGCGCGCTCCCCGCCGGTGTTCGTGCTGTCCGAGCACATGCCGCCGCAGGAGATCCCCGTGATCGACATGTCGTCGCCCTTCGCCGGCTGCAGCATGGCGGATGCCGCGCAGGAGTGGGGCATCTTCCAGGTGGTGAACCACGGCGTGCCGGCCGAGGCCGCGTCCGAGCTGCAGCGCGTCGGGCGCGAGTTCTTCGCGCTGCCGCAGGCAGAGAAGCAGCGCTACGCCATGGACCCGTCGTCGGGGAAGACCGAGGGATACGGCTCCATTCTTCAGCGGGCGCCCCCGACGGCAAGAAGACGTGGGCCGACTTCCTCTTCCACAACGTCGCGCCGCCAGAGGCCGTCAACCACGCCGTCTGGCCGGAGAACCCGAAGGGGTACAGGAAGGCCAACGAGGAGTACTGCGGTCACATGCAACGTCTGACGCGTACGCTGTTCGAGCGCCTGTCCGCGGGACTCGGCCTGGAGGAGGGCGCCATGGCGGAGTCGTTCGGCGGCGAGGATGTTGTGCTGCTCCAGAAGATCAACCACTACCCGCCGTGCCCGCAGCCGGAGCTCGCGTTCGGCGTCGCCCCGCACACCGACCTCAGCGCGCTCACCGTGCTCGTGCCCAACGAGGTGCCGGGGCTCCAGGTGTTCAGGGATGGGCAGTGGCACGACGTCGAGTACGTGCCCGGCGCCCTCATCGTCCACATCGGCGACCAGATCGAGGCAAGCTTGTACTCCATTAACACTTCTTGATCTGTGTCTCTCATCCACTGTTTTACCTGCGATTGGCGTGGTCTTTGTGGTAGATTATGAGCAATGGGCGGTACAAGGCCGTGCTGCACCGGACGACGGTGAGCAAGGAGAAGACGCGGATGTCGTGGCCGGTGTTCGTGGAGCCACCGACGGAGCTCATCGTCGGACCGCACCCGCGGCTTGTCACCGAGGAGTGCCCGGCCAAGTATAAGGCCAAGAAGTTCAAGGACTACAAGTACTGCAAGATAAACAAGCTACCGCAGTAGTTCATCATGCGGTCGAGTGGTCGTGTATTGCACTTGCACGTCGCGCGTCCTTACCGTGATCATCAAATGTACCAATATCGAGTTTCACCTCTGGAAAGATTCATTTGGAGATATTTAACGAACACTCTACTCATTCTTGTGATCCTATATTCCCGCGTAAAAAAATGGGATTTTTGTTTTGTTTTGCGTAACCCACCCTGGGATATGTGTGTTTTCCTACGAAACACGGCATCCTCCCGTTCCGGCCTTTCACCGGGTCGGGGTGCAGGCATAGCCTCCCCTGTAAAAATTGGGATTTTATTCTCGCTATTTTTAGAATCGAGTTTTTCAGGGGAATTTTTAGAATTATTATTGTTTCAGTTGGGATTTGGATTTTGCTTCTTTTCCTTCTTGGTTCTTTTCTCCTCCTTATTGTTTATTTTAGAGGAGATTTGGGCATTTACTCGGCCAGCAGGTCATGGGCTGCTCTTCTGGGCTACAACGGCGGAGTGTCTTCGATCTGGGTTTTCTGATGCAATGGTCACAAAAGCCTACGAGATGTTCAAAAAAGGATTAAGCATATATTTCACCCTCTAATCAAATCTATATATAGGACTGGAGCAAAATCCCCCTGGATAAAACATTTGTATGATTTGAACCCTCAAATCCTCAATACCATGTAAATCACCCCCTAACACTGGTTTTGGTCAATTTGCGCGTTTTGGGAAACAATTTTGGCTGTTTTGAACGTTGAAGTGGCGTTGACGTGGCAACTGCTGTTAACACCGTGACTCTGCTGGTGAACCCCACCTGTCAGCGCCCTTCCCAGTAAATCTGTCTTAACGCAAATTGATAAAATTATATTAGCGCCAGTCGGTTCATTTTTATTAATTGTTTTAAGTAAATTCTCAATTATTAGGTGTATTTCATTTTAATCACGATTGATGCGATTCTGCTCTCTTGAATTGGAAGGACGATTAATTATCCGGAAGTAACTTCTCCTCTAGTCACTATTGTAACCGTGAACATTTATGTCCCAAATTATCCTCAAAACTTTTATATCGGTCACCAAGAAAAAAATACACGTAATAAATGAAATAATGTCATTTAACCCAAGAATATTATCTAGCGTTGAAATATTATGTTAGTTTGCTTCTAGAAAACATGAATGTGATGATAGTGATTGTGAACTACTAATTCCTAGTACTCCGCTCGATCCATAATAAGTTTCGTAATTTTGACCTAAGCTCGGTTCAAAACTGCGACACTTATTTTGGATCGGAGGGACTAGCTTATTTGCATATATTTTAGTAGTGAAATGTGGAGTCTACTTTGTGAACGTGCGAATGAGGTAAGCAACATACCGATCGTAGAAATAAGAAAAATAAATGTGTGGATTATTCCAAGGACTTAACGTCCGGAAAATACCATTTGAATATACTTGAATCCAAATTATCATATCATCAAGGGCTTGATATATCAAATTATACCTCGTCCTCTCAAGTGTTTTCTACTGTTCAGTGACTAAAGATGGAGGGACAAATGAGTTTCTGAAGTATTATACATGCACTTAGTCCACTGGTTTGATAGATCCATATATGTCGACCAACAAAAAAGGAGAACAACGTCGAGATTAATGAAGGTTAATGATCTTCAGTTTCATCACTTCAAATATTGAACTGAGTATAGTACCTCCATACTATGAAGAGACGTTGAAGCCACGGCTATGCTCTTGACATTGTACGATGATTGCTCAACTAGGATACATGCTCTAGGCCTCGAAACAATCTAGTTTCATACTCTTTTGGCCTCCTTTGCCAGCTTGGTAGTTCATAGTGTCTATTGGAACTTCCTCTAATTAATATGCAAGGAATCGATCAGCAAGAAGAGATCAATGAGAGAAAGGGGATCTTGAAGAGAAGGGTCCTGAAATACAGTTCACCTCTAATCACATGTCGTCGGGCAAATATAAAGATATTTATCTCAAGGATCCGAACTCCCACATCACCTTATCGTCTAAATTGGCATCACCTTATCTCTTTACTTTCCTAGGTCACCTTACTTGTGCTTGATCTCCCATGTAGGTTTTTCAGCAGTTGTATTAGAGAAGTTCCGATTGCGCAATAATAAAATAATTATTTGAGTCTTAAAATGTGTTAGTCATCTCACCTTTTCCCTACAAATTTTGAACCTTCATGTATCACATCTAAGACACCATATCTTGACGGGATGCCATGAATTACCCTCATATTGAATTCTCTCATGAGTTAGTCTATAATTTTGAAAGTAAGTTTCTAATCATTGCAAATCTTGCTTTCCATAAGGTAGATAATGTTTTTTCAAGAACAACTAGTTTTTCCATTGTAGAGTTTCAAAAACAAATGACTATACC